>JAMKCH010038630.1:0-14021 GCA_023653785.1 Ophioderma brevispina | reverse complement strand
CATGCACAGTATAACAGTGTCAGGATACCATGTATAATGAAAATTCTAGATCCAGAATTTTATAACAAAGTTGTGATTTTCTATATGAAGGACTTCAATTTGAGCTTAGTTATTTCACACGTTGATTAGAATATGGACAAGCATTATGTATAAATGCAAAAACATGATTTGTTTGAAGATTGAGTGCGCCCTCATCGGGAAATCTCTGAGTCAGCCTTTAAGCAGACAACTTGTCACAGAAAATAACATTGAAATTTTGCTGATCTACTGCACCATTGATGCGCTTTTTCCTTGCTTTGCAATGACGTCATGTTTTCCCCAGCTGCCCCATCAGAAACACGACTATACACTACTATTTTTGAAGCCAAATGTTAGGCCTAGTTTAGGATACTTGAGATCAAAATGTATACCCTGGAGTGGGAAGTTGCATGTGTAAATCAACGAAGGGAGTGTCTCCTCCCTACGGAAATCACATATCACTGCTGAAATATAAATACCAAACACATGATGAAACCTAACTATTTGTGCTATTAATACCCATACATTAATATGTTGCCATGTATATGTGATATCTTGTATTTGATTCAACTGCCTACACATAACTGTAACATTAGAATTTCCTGCAATTGCCCTTGTTTTCATAGGCTTCACATCCCACCTATAAACCTGTGATATCATATCTCATGGGAGAGTTCATTCACACAAGCATTACGCAGAAAAAGGAGTGTTTGTCTTATAACTTCCCCGCATATTAGTGAAAAGGCGCCATATATATATTACTTTCCTTCAGATTATCATTTTTGTATTTATGTAGTCTGATTGCATTACTTTGGTAGTATGTGAGTGTATGTGTGCACATGTGTGTGTATGCATCAGTGGCATAATCAGACCTTAGGTCTGTAAATAGGAGGGCTGAAGGGGTGCCGAGGTGCCTAGTCATTTTCTGAGGGGGCGATATTGGGTCCTTCTCCATAGGCACTGTACAAATGGTCAGTTCATGGGGGTGGGGGGGGGGGGCAAGGGTTACACCATGTGTGTGTGTGTGTGCATGCCTGTATGGGTGTGTCTGCATGATCAGAAATTATATAACTTGCGAGGACTTCCACATACCCTGGGGACTATTTCTTCCATGACTCTTTGTAGTACAGGAATCTGTGGTAGGATAGATCTATTCTATAGAATCCATTTCTGGTTCAATAAAAATGGGCTTGATGTGTGTTATGCTGGTGAGAAGAAGTGAGGTGTAGACATTTGCAGCAATAGCAGATTTGCCTTGGTAGCTTCCAGGCTTCTGAAGATCACCTTTCTTTGGCAGAGGAATGATGCATGAGATGGAATATGCCTTAGGTTTGTTACCCATTAGAAGTTTCATTACAGAACTCGGAGTTGCTTTGGAAAAAGCTCATGCTTCCATATGAAAGTCTGGATATTGTCAGGACCAGGTGTTTCAAACTATACTTAGCTTTTTGACAACCTTTTGGTGTTTGTCCTTGGTAAATGATGGGCTGGTAGCTATTGGTTGAACTGATCAGATGCCTTAAAGTTATAGAAAGGAGAATTAAGATTTATAGGCTGCTGGTAAGTACTTCTAAGTTAGAAGTTCTTTGAAGTGATTGTACATGCAAGTTTCAAGAGGTTGAGTTACAACTTTGATCTTTATTATGGGTGACAATATTTTACTGGTAAGTTCTCTCAAGACTTACCATGCTTCAATCTGTCTCCTGGATATATGACTTGTTTGTGATCATTGGATTTGGTCTTGAGATATTCTTCATGCTCATTTGCATGTCTTTAAGAGCTGTTTTAGCTGCTTCAACTTTAGTTTCAGAAATCTAGTAGGGCAGATGTTATGTGCTTCAGAGGCTTTTGTCAAGTGATTCCTAGTGCACGGCATTGCTGCACTTTGTGAAATGAGATGAACCTTCTTCCTCTTCACTGGGAGGCTTTTGAGTGCCATCACTTTGGTAGCAGTAACTAAAAGATCACATTTAACACTGATATCATTGGAGTCCTCCATCTGATCAACTAGTGAAGACAAACTGTTATAGATGGAAACAGTGTATTCTTCACAAAGTTTGGCATCAGGTATACCGTTGTCTAATCCACCTGTTTCATGCATGGGGTGTTTCCATGGAACTTTGCTTTGCCGTTAGCTTATCTCAGAGGGTGTTTTGAATCAATCCCAGAATGCATAGCAATGTGCCTATACTGTACTGTACTAAACACATGTCAGTACTTAGGGATAAAAAGTGTTTCAAAAGTTTAAGAATGGCAAGATATTTCATAATCATGCTAAAAATTCCCTAAGTACTGACACTTTGTGGGCTAAAATGAGTGTTAAAGTCTGGGTTTTATGTGTTCAGAATAGGATTTTTATGATCCTATTGAGGTGAAATTTCCCAAAACTTGTGCATTGTGGGATTGACTCAAAACACCCTCTGAGCTTATCTCGTTGTGTGAGTGCAGCAAGATCGTAAGTGCAATAGCTGCCTTTGTTAGAAATTCCCATCAAATATACTATAATGCCAAGTCTTTGGTCAGTGGCTCTTGAAGTGGTTCTTAAGGTGACTCGTCAAGAGCAACTGACTCAAGGAAATATAAATACATCGCAGCGCACAGATGTATCACATGACAGCTTTGGCACATACGACCTTGTTGATTTCACATGACGATCTGGCATTTGCAGGTCACAATTCTGTGGTCAGATCCTACACTTTGATAGGAGGAATAGGCTCTGCAGTTTTAAAGCGGCACTGGCACATTTTCAGAAAATATAAAATTTCTTCAATTTGCTCGCAAATGATAGTCAAGGCCATTGAAAGAATAGAGATATATTTTACACATAAAAATGACATACCCAAAAGCAGATAGGGACATTAATAAGAGGCTAAAGACATCCAGGTAATTTGTAGGCTAACCTTTAAGTTTGCCGTAACTTTAAATCAACAAATGTGTCCACTACATGAATAGCATAGACTCGTACTCATTGATACTAAAACCACAAAGGTCACAGACCGGTCAAACAAGGTGCATGCCGTGAGAATAACTCTGGCGTGTGTTTTCTTGTGTTACACGCCATTTCCGCATCGTCTGCTGAATTAATGTCGCCGGCGACATTAATTATAAAATCGTTCTGTTTACCCGTAAGCACACTGATTTGGGCTTAATAATTTCAGGTGAGTGCTAATGTATAAAAGCTTTATAACCATGCAAAAAATATCAATTTTGAAAAATCTAGAGGGCGCACTATTTTTCAAATGTGCCAGTGTTGCTTTAATGTTGTTTTGCCATTATGAAATGAAAGTGAAACCAAAGGTCATTTGATGTCATTAGCAATACCACCACTGCAAAATTAATATTTCGCTCAGGCGCTAACTTAGGTTTGCATACTACTGCCTAGCAAGGAGATTATGAGTTATACTTTTTTTAATATCCCCTTGCCAGCCTTAAAGGGGGATGGCCCGATTTAAGTTTATGAAGTTTTCATCTTGATAGGTTGGCCTTCACTCCAAAACCCCACCTATAAAGTTTCGCGCCGATATTTCAATCCGTTTTGATGCGAGAGCTAAAAACGTGATTTTCTAAGCCCCATGGAGTACTGTGTAAAATTAATATTGGTCGACCAAAATGGGGCACATTTTCGCTCATAACTTCCAAACCAAACACCCTTTGGCTCTAAGATTTCACAGGGTAAATGAGAAAAATAGTAGCTTTCTTCCGATACGGAAATGTCTACCACTTCCGGTAAAATCTGGGGCTTCTGGGGATGAGGCTATTAGCAATCTGGCCATGGACCTTTAACCAGAACGGGGATTATGCCATAGCAGATTCTTTAATCGTCCACGTGATCGCACATCTCCACAAACTTGTTGCTGAACTACCCACGTCATTGTCCAGTTTGGTAACTCTTGCACCAGAGAACCTTAGAAGGTAGCACAACATCTGGTGTAAGATACAGATCTGTAGGTCATATCTATGAAAATGTATTTTCGTGTCTTCTGCTCTTTTAATCCTGCTTACACTTGTACATATTGACTGATTAATTTCATACTCAGTCAAAAGAATCACTATACTTCATTTGCCTTCCTCCGTGCAGTGACGTCAGTGCGAGATTTGACGGTCGCACCAGTACACCGCATGCGCTGGTTTAAAACGAAGGCGTTTGTACACGCGTGCACAAAGACGGCATATCTTGACGCGTGCGTAAAAGCTGCGTCAAGGTTGTGACATCACTGCACGGAGGTAGAGAAATGGACTATAGCAGTCTACTGGCCAAAGACTCATGTGGGATGTACACAATTTGACCTCAAACGACCCCTACATGACCTTTTACCCTGTCAGGCATATGTCACTGCCGGGGGATCTCACAAATATTAACTTGCTGCATTTTTTTGTTTTTTATTTTGGTTTGCTTGAATGAATCCCTCAGTAGGCCTGTGTCTGAACTTGAAAAAGGAGGAGTGAAACATGAAGTGCTGGACTCAAAAGGGTACTGTTTTCGATCAAAGGTTGACTCAAAAATATAATTTTTTGGTGTATTATCAACAATAGTCAACTAGAACTAAAGATAGTCACCAAAAAACGCCGGGCAAGAGCTTAGCTGAGCAAATTCAGTCCAGGGCATTGTAAACTAGGCTATACAGTAAGTAATGATCACTCAAATGTGTCCTGAGAGAGGAAGGCTAGAGGACGTTGTTGGAGCTTGTATTGATGGCCGTGAAGGAAACAACTGGGACACAGATCCTGTCGTTTTCTCTGTAGTGCTATTAAAAGCTAGTTGACCAGGTGTTTGTACATACCATAGGTACACCTAGCTGTGGTTTGTCTTTACTATTCTCTGTCCAGCCTGAAGTATGAAGTAACAACGCGGGCGTATACATTGTACCGACTTTCAGCGCGCACTCGTGTGTAGTCAAAGCACAAGTGCACTGCAAATGAAAGGCGGTACTGGGTATACATGCGCCTCATCACTTCGTAGTTTGGACTGGACAAAGTATATGTGGCAACACTTGGAGATAGATGTACACAGATCTTGTAGGAATTCAAGCCCCTCAGTGGTTTCCAACATGTCTGCATTCATTGTAACAGATAGAGAAACTACTGGGAAGGCTCCCCAGCAGTTCAGACATGCATGGAGACCAGTGAAGAGCCAGGGCATTTGGGGGATTAAGGGATGAAAGCCTCCAAGAAGAAACAAATTTTATAAACACCTTTTACTTAATGTTTAAAAGCTAACATGTTTAGAGTTTTGAGAGCTTGAGTTTAGGCATTCAACACACAGGCCCGTATTCCAGAAACTTGTTTAGCTAAACGCAATTTTAGCTTAAAATCGCCGTAATTTAAAATTGCGTTTAAGTAAAACATGTTTAAATATTTTGAACCATTTGCTTACTTAAATGGAAACTTTAAACACAAGTAACATCGTTGTTATTTGAAGATGCTAACTTGAGTGTTTTAAAGGCTCTCTTGTGTTTTAATGGTTGAGTGCACAAAGTGTATCATGGCTTTCCGTAGCGTTTAAGGTGCTACACGAACTGGGCGAGAATGACATGCCCCATTGGCGTTGTCAACTGGACAGTGCAATGAGCTGTGCACTTGACAAAAACACACACTAAAAAACTCTTTAAACTTGCTCTGAACCTAGTTTAAATTTGGACGTATTTTGGTGAAGTTAAAATTACATTTAACTTTAAACTACTTTCTGGAATTGCGTTTACTTAAGCGATACGTTTATCTCACATATAAACGTTCGCTTAGCTTAAAATCACGCTAAACACCTTTTTGGAATACGGGACACAATGTTTAGGAATTAAACACTGATGTTTAGGCTTTAAAACATGTTTACAGAGAGACTACCAAAAATCATTCAATTTTGAAATACTTTTTACACAGTGTTGTCAAGAAATTGGGTGATTTCAAGTATTTTAGCTGAAAATTCTATTGTTGCCACTTTGAGACGAGTACCAGCCCCAAATATGAACAGACATTAAAGTGTCATTCAGATTCGGCCCATTTTTGATCTTTATCCAACACAACAGCAGCTATGAGCCTTCCCAAAATGCACCAGTTTTGCTTTCACTTTCTACAATAGCTATAACTGGTATCACAGTATAAAAATATTACTAAATCTGTACACAAAGTGGCAATCCAAGCCCATGGATCATTACAGTAATTGGCTATGTGGTTGATATTCATTATTTCATTGATGTTTTTTCATCATATTGGTGAAGCAGTCCGACGCTAATGGATATAAACTATTGTGTACTTTTTAATAAGTGCATCATGAAAACGAATATGCATTAAATTTCTTAGCTCTAGATTACACCGCCAGGTACGTTATTATGTTTTGCATCCATTTCTATGGGGTTCCATGCGTTGGCCGCTCCCGGTTCCGGTGGCCCTGTGCATGGGGGAAAGGGGGTTCCAAGCTGCTGTTGTTTAACACATTGCTTACATGACCACAACAATGTACATACAATTTAAAATAACAATTTTCCTGTCAGTGTTTATGCCTTGCCTTCCTGGAATATTGTTTTTGTTTCTCTTTCGAGAATGTTGATTTAGTTGTTGACTTTTTAAAAAAATGATTATTGTTTTGATTTCAAAACAACTAAGGGGTAAAAAACTCTGTATTAGGCATTGTGCCATACCTTAGTTCTGCATTGTATTAAGATGATCAAACTCTGTCCCCAGAATTGAGAGCTATTGCGATCGAGTATTGTCAGTTGGTTTAAGATGGGGTGTGATCTCTAAGAAAAACTGTTGATGGACAGCACAGATAATAAAACTTGCGGATGTCTCTTATGCTTAACACATTATAGTAGTTAAAGTGCTCAATACCTTATGGGTGTAATTGACATGTGGAAACACATGTAGAGTATACGTCAAAAAACGGATCCTATTCAACCTAGAGCAAACAGACTATAGTTTACATTCCCATTTTCCTGGTCACGTTCTTGTGTTGCTGGCAGGTGACTTGTTTGGGTGAACGCCCTATTTTTATTTTATGTACCACCATATAAATATGTATACATTTCCGCAATTGGATAAATGCGTACAACTGTCCAAGGTAGCAAAACAACCCAATGATCAGTGTGCCGGGTTAAGCAATGTGACAAATAAAAGGTGAATGGTCCAGGTGGTCCATGCCTCTCGTAGGTGGGGACATTCTTGGGTGATTTGTTTTGTGTGTTGTTGTGTAGCGCCCAGTGGTGCCGGCAAACATATGTTTGTGAATGTTTACCCGTTTACATGTAGGTTAGGTGTGTGGTCATGAGATGAGATGTCACCGGTTTGTGAAGAGGAAATGAAAATAATTTTGTTTGGGATTTATTCAAGGGAAATTAAACTTGTTTCAGGCAATAGTCAGGCTTTGAACCCCAAACGATCAGTGACATTTAGTTCCCATTTTGCGAAACAACCACAATGGTAAATTTAAGAAAAAATTTTGGCTTGTCTTAATAGGAAGACGGATAGTGCGTACAGTATACATGTTACTTGCACTGGGTAGACTTTGCATGCAAGTGCCATATGTATATGTGCATGCACAGATTTGGCAATTGTGTGAATGTATACATAAACATTAGTGTGTTGTTGAGTAGGATTTTTATTGTAGACCATCGTCAAATTTCAAGATCTTCCGACGTCGACAAGGTGTCGCCAAAAAGTCTAAACAATTTACGTCACTAGGGAGTTCGCCATGTACGGTTTGGCACAAGCTGATGAGCAAGATAAGCAAGAAGATGCCCCACTTGGGTTGGTTCCGTTCACCCGTGTGTTATTCCTTTTTTTTTTTTTTTTTTTTATTAGCTGACACGAAAACGTGTCATTTTATTACCATCTCTATCGACCCCCCTTCCGGGGTAGGAGAGAGATACAGTAACATACATGAGCACGGAAATAGATGGCGATGAGTTGTGTAAAAGAACACCGGCACCCAGCCATGGTTAGCGCATGCAAAGTGTGGGTCTTAGAATACCCACAATTCCCCAAAATATCGCCTCGGCAGAATTCACCGTTTTCGTTCCAATGAACTCTATACGTAAGATGGCACGTCAGAAACATCTCACGCAGGAGATGACTGCACGGTACACCAGTTATCCATAAATGAGCCAATCAACTTGATTTAGGTAAATATCACTAATTCGAACGTAAAGGCAAGCACAGCATATATTTGCCAGAGGGATTTTCCGGACTATATTGTGGGGATAAGATAGTATTTCAGCTATTTCCAAAATCGCAATTTTTGCTGTGTTTTAACAACGCGAAATATTAAACTTGAATTGAATAAATAAATATACCCACAGGGTTCATGAGCCAATTTTAGAGAAAATCCACATAATTTTGTTATTTACCTCCCAAAATATAACAAGTCCATAAACCTGACATAACCATGAGATCATTGCAAGAGCATTTTGCTGACTCTACTCAGGCAAAGTGCTGTAAATGTTTACCTGTCACAGCCTGAGGCCTGGTGGAAGTCAAACAATGTTTAGGCCTACACGTGATTTACAGCGTAGTCCATTCGCCGGTTATTTTTTTTACCGGAGAGTTGTTGGATTTTGTTGGTTTGAAGTGCTGGTTTTGTCTCTTGACGCCTCTCATCTCAGTAATCGGACTGCGCTGCTGCTGGCAATGCAAGCACGAGGGTCATGAGTTGTAATTGGGATGGCATGGCCTATCATAGACTATTATTTGATGGCTTTAAAGCGGAAGTGAAAGCGCAAGTACTAGTGAATTTAGAGGTCTTAACGGATTAAAGTCCAATTCACTAGTGCTTGCGTGTCACGTTTTACACTAAGCCTTTGATATACTTCGTCGTACATAACTTTTGGGCAGCTATTGTACATGGGATCGCGCACGGCCGACTTGTTACACTCGCGGATTACAACTGCGGCTTACTGCAATTCGCGCGTTTAAGATTGCGTGAAGCTATGACGTCACTCCTTGTTCAGCCGGACGACGTATACCAACCCAACTAGGGGGACTATAATAGTGCGAAAACGCAGCTGCGTGTGTATATTTTGCATAGTGTACATGTGATTCTGTAAAATGATCAAGTATCGTTGTTTGAAACTCGAAACGATAACCGAATAATTTCCGCTCATATTTGGTGCTAATCGACAAAGTTACTAGTGTAGCGTAGCAAGGCAGGCGAGTTGAAGCTTACCCGGGCCTAGCATAGCCAATTGACTATATAGACCTAGCCTACTAATAATGATCTGTTGTTAAACACAGGATTGATATGGGGATGCATGCAATGAATGTTTACACGATTGGAGATAAACCGAAACCTCCAAAATTGCAAAAAATATCATATCGATGTCATGTCACTGGTCACGACTCACGAGGTGATAGTTGTGGCAATAATTTTTAAAAGGGTATTTCGTATGCACAGATTGTAAACACAGGGCCTAGTCAGAAGAGAAGAACTTGTCTGAAGTGTCAAAATGTACGTGTGAGCCTTCTACTTCCAACTTGAGATGTTCAAGATCTGCTGGTGCATGTTTTCTATGTAGGCCGCCCGCAGAGGCCTCTAGCCCTCAGTCACCTTCATACAATATCCTTAAAAAAAAGGTTATATTTAAAAATTTCAGTTGATTCTGATGATGCATGTTAAATTTTGGCTTTGGTTATCTTGAGCAATGTCAGTGTATGGACAAAAATAGAGATCATCTGCTTGTGTAACAAATTGAGGCCTAGGACCTGCCTAGGCCCAGCCTAGACTAGGCCTAGGCATGTAGGCAAGCGTAGCCAGCAGTATCAGTAATCGTACCCATAAAAAGTTGAGATTAATGATTAACACCCTAAACTGCTGGCTGTTTAAGTAGGCCTAACCCTTGTAAGGCTTGAGTTAAACTCAAACTCAAAGGCCATACTGTTCTGAAGAATGTGGCAGCAACTACAATACAAATACAATTCAGGACAATGGCGAATTCTAATTTATAATTCAATGCATTTAGCAGAAGTGCCAGAAAACACCATTCAGATTAGCACGATTCGTCAGGCATCATTGTTGTCTTTCACATAGGCGGATAGGCCACTTGCATTCGGAACCAGGGAGGCGTTAGGCTATGACTATGCCCGGATTATGCATGGCATGGACTATGCCATGGTGAAAAACAGTTTTATCAAAACAAAAGTAGTAAACCACCAGTGAAGAAGGTGAATCGTGCTACATTCAGATGAGCTAGACCCCGAGCATTGATCCCATCATGGTACGGTATTTGAAAAAAAATATTGAAAATGGGAACAATATAATAATTGAAAATTCTGACAAACAATCATGAAAATTCGCCATAGCCAGACTGTGTGTTTTGTTGTGAGTATTGTGAAGCTGCCCTGCTATGCGCAGACGATCGCTTTGCACTGCGTTAAGAGGGCAAGGTTCGAATTTACAGCCCATCAGAATTCGACAAATTTTGAACATTATTCTGAATTCCAAACACCAAATTTAGATTAATCTAGCGACCGTGGTGTCTCTACCACCAACTGTGATGCATAAAAATCGGTTAGATGACATTGCAAAATGGTCCAAACGCGAGCCGTAGTGAGTGAGTGATGATGGTGATCATGATGCTCCGACGAAGCCAGATCCCATCACTTTTTCGGTTATGTAGTTTTGCCGGTTCGAAGTCGAAAGACAGCCTCCGCCCCCTTCCTTGATGACAAAAGTGGTCTACATGGCCTTTTGGACCGTAAAGAGATCCGTTCTTGCACCAGTATGAAAGAACGTGACGTGTTACTGTTAGCCTTGAATTTGCTGTTTTTACGAAAATGTGAGAGCTGTTTCTTGGACGGAATTTCGAAGTGCACTCGGGTAATTATTCCCCACAACAAATTTGCCAAACAAATATCATCGGCCGCTAGAGTTCTAGATTTATTTACTCATTGGTTGGTATTGTACACGACGCGAGTCACGCACGTGTACTACTGGGAAATTGTAAGCGCATGGGCCTATTGTAGTGAGTGAATGGAACAAAATTCAGCACCCTGAACGTCGCATGACCGCAGCAAACTAAGCTTTTATTCCAACCATATGGTTCTTAAATGATATGACATGAGTTGACGGTGAAAATCTTTACCATTTTAACATACAAAATATTGTAAGATTTTGAGCTGAAAAAGACAGTACTGCGGCCGTACCCTGTAACTGACGAGGGACATTGTTGATATTCCACTCCTTTTTCTTCTGTCGCATTTTGACATTATTCCAGATTCCGTTATGCGAAAGTTGGCTCGGCTCGAGTCAGTCGGAGTCATGTGCGACTACGTCCTAAGTAAAAGGGATTTCAAAGGGGTTGGTGGTTAGCGATATTTTGCGATTGCTCGGCCATGTTCGAGTGAGCTCGGCTACGTCATACGGTATTTCCCCGTCCTTAGCACACAGGCGCAGTGGTAACTGGGAGTTGTTTTGCAAAAAAAGAGGCCGATGATTCCTACGCACGACTTAAAAGATAGCTGAAAAATATAGAAAATTGGTGAGGAAATCGCTAAATATCGGCGCTGTTTAAGCTTATAAAGGTCATTTTATAACTATATTTTATCTGACAACCGTCCTTGCTTGTCGACAGCAAGAATAAATGCAATGTCGCGACAATATTGTCCGACAAGGCCTTGGCGACCAACCGGGGCGACAACAAACCCTAATAAACATGCACATCCATGTACCTCACTTTATTCTACTAAATACCACCAGCGTACCCGGTCGGGGTGTGGAGGCAGTACGAGCACCCCGAGAGTTTGCAATAAATATACAAAATAAAATCAACCTATTTTTTACACTCGTCATAGTCCCCCACCCACACCCGTCCCCGACCCACCCCGAGGTCCTCCGGACCTGGGTACGCGCCCCTGAACACACCACCTCTCCCTCAAATTGTGCATGCAGCAGCCCACATTCACCACAACCACTAACTTCACCCACACACACACAAGCCCCACACCCATTAACTCACTATTTGTGTGGTTTGGCAACCAACTCTTCCAATTCCTTATTCCCATCCTCTCTGCTCTAACATAGTTTATAGATTCTAACAGGTTTATGTAAAAATAAAAGTAGAATAAAGTATACTTTATATGATCATCTATTATTGGAAATAAATAAATATACTTTATCTACTTTATGTATTTAGGGAAAAAAATGCGGGGGAGGGAAGTAGAAATAAAGTAGTAATCAATATAATAAAGACAGAATAAAGTATCTTAATAAAGTAAAGATAAAGTAGTGATCATAAAGTACAGATAAAGTATACTTCATAAAGTAAAATTACAGATAAAGTATTACTTCATTAAATAAAACATACATAGTAAGTGTTCAATATAATAAAGTACGATAAAAGTATACGTCACCATTATGCATTACCGAAATAGGCAAAAAACATAAGACACACTCTCAGAATTGCTGGTAAGTTCCAAGTAGTAAATGCTACGCATGTTAACACTGAATGCAAGAAAACAAACAATTTAAATCACACACCAAAGTCATGAAAATGTAGTTTATAGTAAAATTTATTTGCACACATATCAACTTTTTGCACAAGAGTTTTTTCTGTGCAAGTAAGAGTATAAAAATAGTTAAAAAAACAGATGAAAGCCGTACACTTTATATACACTGTCCGAAGTCGTATACTTTACCACAGGCCGATAAAGTATATTTATCGCCAGTGATAAAATATACTTTATGACGAAAAAACGTTATACTTTAGGACAGGCCTATAACGATTACTTTGACGATATAGAATACTTTATGATAAAGTATACTTTATCACACGCTGATATAGTATACTTTATGAATACTTTATCGGCCTGTTTGATAAGGATTACATAAAGTAGAAATAAAGTATACTTTATTTATGTTCCAAAAAGTGAGATGATCATATAAAGTATACATAAAGTATACTTTATACTCATATTTTTCCAGGGACAGTATAAATAATAATACGTTATCGTTAAGTATTTTGTCGATAAAGAATACTTTATGATAAAGTATTTACTTTATGAGAGGCCTATGGACAGGCCTAAATAAAGTATACTGTATGATAAAGTATACTTTATGACAGGACTATAAAGTATTACTTTGTCGATATAGACTACTTTATGATAATAAGTATATACTTTTATGAATACTTTATCGGCCTGTTTGATAAGTATAAATAAATAACAGTAGAAATAAAGTATACTTTATTTATTTTTTTTATTTTTTTTATTTGTATACATAAAGTATACTTTATTACGACTTTATTTTTTCCAGCAACATATACATAATACTTTATCAAAAGTATATTTTGTCGATTAAGAATACTTTATGATAAAGTATACTTATGACAGGCCTATAAGTATACTTTGTCGATATCGAATACTTTATGATAAAGTATATTATCACACGCTGATAAAGTATACTTTATGAATAACTTTATCGGCCTGATGTGCTAAGTACACATAAAGTTAGAAATAAAGTATACTTTTTATGTTCCAATAAAATAGATGATCATATAAAGTATACTTTATATAACTTATTACGACCTTTATTTTTTCCAGGGACAGTCTACATAAAACTTTATCATAAAAGTATATTTTGTCGATTTAAAGAATACTTTAGATAAAGTAGATTTTATGAGAGGCCTTATGACAGGCCTATAAGAGTATACTTTATGATAAAGTAACTTAGGACAGGCCTATAAAGTATACTTTATGAATACTTTATCGGGCCAAGTGATAAAAATGACTTTACATAAATTTTGATAGTCTTAAAACCAAAACATCAATGTTCCCTTTAGCATATGAATATGTAAATTGATTAATTACTGTCCTAAGATTATTGGACTAAACCAGTTATTGTATTTGTGAAACACTGTAATTTTTGTTTACAGGGCAAAATGAAGGCGGAGCCTCATTGTCCGTTCACCTATTTTGTCACAATCCTTATTATATTTAAATGTGGAATTTTTTAGTGAATATTCCACTTGTAATGTTATGTTTTCAAATACAATTGAAGAGCTTTATACTGGTACCTACACACT
>JAMKCH010038629.1:0-58550 GCA_023653785.1 Ophioderma brevispina | reverse complement strand
TTTGCCACCCGCAACCCACCCCAGGACCTGGTAATACTATCCCTGATTAGTAAAAAATGAAGCTGCAATTTTTGTTTCAGGTATTACTGAAACAAAGGCATAATTTATTACATTATGTTTAGCTTACGGCCCAACCCTTCGCATTAATATTGCAGAAAGCAGTTTAAAAAAAGGTTACGAAAGGTCATGAACCCTGCTTTAAATCATGATTAATAGGTTGTACTGGTTTTTAAAGTGGAAAACGTAACGCCTATACACGGGGGGGACGAGGTACCTCAGTTGGGTTAATTGCCTTCACAAGATAAGATGGACGTTCAGGAAGTTGTTCATCCATGGTCACGGACTAATTCCGACTTTTTCTGACCACTAATGACTTCCGTCCTTAAGTCAATGGAACGATGGACTTTCAGTCGGCGTAGGACATGGGTAGTTCAGTACTATTCAGGGTAATTCTCCACCTGTATGGAGGATGATCATTCATGTAATAACAAAATCTCTCTGTACGATGGCCTATTCTAAATCAAGGTAATCTGAATGGATGCTTGATCACAATGTGACGGAAAATACTAAAAACTAAAAAAAATATACATCCATTTAATACGTATTGCGTTAATAACACCAGTCTCAGCAGTAATACCCATCAGCAGTGTACTGTATCACCGTGTTGAGTGAAAGAAAATCAAACTGCATATTGCTATCATCAGTCCACAGGAAAAAAATCACAAGGAGGTAAAAGAATATACATGACAATTTATTGGATTTGCAAAAAGGCCAAACAAGGATTTGACGGAAGTGTTTAAAAGAATACAATGTGCGTTTTGCTCTAAGGAAGGAATCTAAGAGCAAAAACAACTTCCTAAGTTAATCTCCGTTTCGGTGGGCGCCTGCGAGAGAGAGAAACGAGACGAGAGAGAGAGTGTGTGTGTTGTGGTGTTTGGTTGTGTGCGTGCGTGTCTGTGTGTGTGTGTGCGTGCGTGGTGATAAGGAGTGAGGAAACAATATGTTTGTATAACACGCTGTATATATGGGAAAAAAAATTCAGGAACCGGAAAAGCTGTGATTTTCTATATGAGGAACATCTATTCAAACTGAACTAAACTACATATTTCCCAAAGTAATGTAATAAGTATGTCGCCAGGCTTATGCAATGCCAGAACAATGTTTAAAAAAGAGAGTGACAGCCTCGGAAATATCTGAGTCGGCTTTTGAACGTACATCAATGTCCATGCAGCGGACTAGACATGACCGCTTCCCTAGAATTAAGAATTTTAAAATACAAACGCCAACTGACATTTAGAATCTGAGGGCAGTATAGTATTATAGTAAATAAACTATTGTTTATAACCCGCCCAATTATTGTGTTTAAGCCACCAATGTAGAGACCCGGGAAACAAGTGACCTTCACTGGTGCTGCCCATTTAACAGGGGGTGAAGCGGGAGGCGAACTCAAGAACAAACCAGTGAAGTACTAGTCCAGTACCTACGAGAAGAAACCAGTAAAATATCCATTGTGAGGGGGGAACCCGTGAATAGATCCGGAAATTACCCCAGTTTGCCTTTCTTAGATGGAAATAGGGGTGAATGCCTTTGTATTAGACCCCAGGATTAAGGACTCGTTTCACGACGAATTCCTGGTTTTTTTACTTGGGTTGGACTTTAAAAACACACGAATATGGCTGAAAGCCATTATTTTATGGTTTTTTTTTTAAGCTCATTTAGCTGAAAATTGTATGTTTGGGTTACTAACGGAAAAATAGTCAACTAGAACTAAAAATAGTAACGAAATTTGAGAGTGAATCTGTTTTAGTTTTGATGCAGTAACATGTATGTGTAGGTATTACTTACCATAGGATACTGGTGTATAACAAAACATCCGGATCCGGAAATTTTTGTTAAAATATTACCAAGTTTGATTTTCTATATGAAGGAATTCGATTAAGCTTAGCAATTTCACACAGTGATGAGTCTAGGACAGCATTATGTACGGCAAAAAACACGATTTTTTTGGAAATTGAGGGCGCCCGCCTCATGAAATCTCTGAGTAGGCCTTTAAATTAGGGGGGAACTGAAAGGTTACTTCTGCACCCACCAGAATTATTGGAGGGGCTCATCCCACAAGCCAAACCCACGATAACAGGCTTATAGATATAATTTCAACCGGGATAGAGAGGAACGAGAAGTAAAGTCCTGGCCAAACTACACAACATTTTGTTCGCGGTAGCGGCACGCGAACCAACAACTTTCAGATCGTGAGTTACTTTATTAGTCGGTTGAACTGTTTGTTCTAAAGTGCAAAAATATGTTTTGGTAAGTACTAACAATAGGGTGATGTATACTTACAAAAATCTACGTATTGAATTCCTACCTTAATGGTGTTGACGTAGTGTACAGCTGGGCGTTGTTTGTAACGGTTCTGTCAAAAAAAGTAGTCATGGTCTGGAGTTACGCCACTTAAGGAGGTTAAATTGTAATTAAAGTGTGTTATAACATTCTCCAAGAGGGCGACATTCGCAAGGATCATCGGCAGTGCAGTTATCAGATGCCTATGTTAAATTTGAATTAACTGATTATTTTATTGATTCATCCATTTAATGACTATTATGCATCATTTGCTGATTACCATAATAATTTCAATTATCTACACATCGAGGACCAGCGTGAACGGGAGTAATCAAGGCTTGTCACATAACTTCCGAGACAAAGGGCGGTGTTTCGTCTTCACTGCAATTTACATAGAACTCCATCGAAATCAGAAAACAGAACGAATGCATATTAATCCGACAAAAAATCAACCAGACAGAAGCCGGGTAATTTGAGGTATGGTACGGAACGTAGAGGTCATTCAGGTTTAGTTTGTATGTTGAAAATCGGAACCTGATTGGCCATTTTGGCCTGTTCTCTCCCCATCCCTATCTCTTCCTTCTCTATATTCCTTCCCTTTTCTCTCCTCAGTGAAAGGTGTCCATCTTCTTTTTTTTTCGAAAACAATAAAAAAAAAGGTGACTACTACAGAGTAGTAGAGACTTTAAAGGGACATCCAAAAAAAGATGCGGTTTCCCCCTATGGGCGACTCAAAAAGTACTATAATTGTATGGTTGGAAAGTCCTAACCACCTCCTCTGAGGAGTTATGTGGTACCCATTCCTTGCCCTGACTCCATCACTTCGGACATCAAACTGATATTTTGGCCATCTTTTAAATATAGTGAGTATAACAATAATAATATAATAATAATAATAATATGAATGACGTCGTTCTCTATACAGATCACCGTTGCCAGAAACTATTTGTGCTTAAACTTGGTATGTGCGATTCCAAAGAATGTGTTTGACTATTGCCTTTTCCTTGAACACAGATAATTTTAATTGTAGGCTACATGTTAACGTTAATCTTATTTTGTGCAAATCAAGCCGATCAAGCTCGTGTATGATGCATGTGTTTCTGTCTTTCTTTAGATATATTCATCGTGTGCTTCTGTCTTTCTTTAGATATATTCATCCAACCTTTTGTGATCTAATAAGGCGCAGAACGTCTTTGCCACCACAAGTATTTTATATATAATAATTAATTACCCAAAGTTGTACTGGAACGGCTCCACTGCCATGAACAATTGTTGAGTCGGTTCAGTTTTCCGCACAGCTTTGCCATAAAATAGTCATTCAGACCACTATGAATATCCCATGTTTTTAAATCCAACACTTTGACCAAAACAAACTAAAAAATAAAACGATCAGATATGTAAAACATTGCAAAATTAGTTTTTTGCATTTGGTTTTGCTTTTGATTTTTGTTTGTTCGTGTTAAACAACAAATTCAATAGAATAAACAGAGAATCTTTATTAAACTAATATTTGTATTCCGTTTTGTATTAATTAAAAGACAAATTTTGAACAACAGTTCTAAAGAGTACAGTAAGCGCAACACTACGATCGAATGCGATACGTGAATAGGAAGTAAAAAGTACGTACATGGTACTGCATGGCTTCAATTGAAGCAAAAGTCACTTCCCATTTGTATTTCGTAATAATTTGTATTTTAAAAGATATAATACAACAGACTTTTTTTGAACGAAGTAATGTAACTATTGTCCATCGGTGGTGAGTGATCGAGACTACCTCCGTAAGCGCGCAGCTCAGTGGGAATCATTTTTGTCTCTGAGCTACAGATACTGCAAGAAAGTTACATACATCTAATAGAGGATTTAAAAAGGAATCACCATATCCCTAACATCCTAAATGGGGACTACTAAACTCTGACGATCACCGCAAAAGAGGGAGTTAGCGTTATTTGTCTTGTTACTTCCAATTTGCCCCTAAAACAAGGAGAGCTACGCGTCCGGGAATTTTTGAAAAAAAAAAATGTTTGAAGCAAAATGTCATTTAAGGGACGTGATTAGGAATATATGAGTATCTTGTGAGCAGATTCGGAGGTCATAGGATTCAAATTGCAATTTAATACAACACAGGGTTCGGCCCAGCAGTGAGTGCAGATCCCCAGTGTTGGAGTGTGGAATATAAAACCAATGTTCCTGATTTTTGTGATGTCTAAGCCAAAGACAATTTTTTTTCAATTTTTGAGGCTTAAATTAATCCTTATCAATTAATCTTTCATATAAACCCAGGCCCGTCGCCACGGGGGGTGTGGGGGTGGAAACACCCCCAAGTGATCCTCAAAAGGAAGAGAAGAAAGAAAAAGAGAGGAAAAAACAAAAGAAGAGAAAGAAAGGTGAAGATATAAAAAAAAAAGAGATAGAAAAGAAAAGAAAGAGAAAAGGAGGTAGGGAAAAATAAACAAACGGAACGGCATCAGAACCATAAGAATTCCAGACTAAGCATAATCCAAATATCACAAATATTTAAAATTGATTCTCCGCAAAGCCAACTAGTAGTTTTGTTTCAAGTTTTAGCCCACGGTAATCAAGAATTGTTAAATTTGCCTACATTCTGTAAAAATGGTAAATAAATTTAAGAAATCCACGAGCATGGCAGTGGCATGTGCAAACAATAGGGTAGCCATGATCCATTCCCCCTAGTTTGGTGGCTACCAGTGTTTAGTGGAATTTTCAGTCCGGGGAGCTGAAGTGGTCAAGAAAACAATTGGTAGGGATCAGTTCCCTAGCCCCCAGCACCATAAATTTACAGCCTACAGGTCTAATTACTATACTTTAACCTTAAAAAATACCCTTCTTAATTACTAAAATCGGCCCCAGGCAGATGCTGTGCTCCTGCACCCCACCCGCGTTAAAGGCATTGGCGCTCGCGATATATGTGTAGTTCCCGTGGTAGTAAAGGCTTATACTGTCCGTCTCAGTGAGCAAAGTTAGAAACCATTCTTTTCTTTGAATTGATTTCTATTTACCCTAAAAAACTGACAATTTTGAAGGTTCTGAATTGCTCAAATCCAAGAGCTCCCGGGGGCTTCGCCCCTGGATCCCCGCTGGGGCTCTGCACCTATACCCACCCGTTAAAGACATTTGCGCTCGCTATGTGTATACTGTATAGTTCACCTCGGCAGTACAAGCTTAGGCCTATATACTGCCCATTTCAGTGAGCTAACTAAGAAACCAGTCTTTTCTTTGAATTGATTACTAATTACCCCCACCATGAAGGTTCTGAATAGCTCAAATCCAAGAGCTACCGGGGGCTTCGCTCCTAGACCCCTGACTGCCTCTGCACCCCACCAGGGGCCCTAAATCGGGCCCCATGAACTCCACTCATTCAGTGCTTTCCGGTTTGCGCCCTTTTTTAGTGCAGATCAACAAGAAATGGTTTTTAAGAGCATCTACTTAGGAAAGTCTTTAATGGCCCTTAAGTGGGTCCAGAACCGCATGCCGATAGTTGCATTGTTTTATAAGCTCACTACGCTTCCAAGGACTCTTACTGCAGCAATAACATTTCTTCAGTTATGAGTTTAAAACACTGAAAATAACACTGAAAAAATACCCCACCACTGAATTTTGTCTGAAAAAAAATACAATAGATTTCAACACTGAAATCACACTGAAAAAAATCTTTTCATATGCGGGCATGCAAATCACTATTGTCTGGTCCTCTTGCATATTCAATAAATAGCTTGCCTGTATCCTCCGTGTCTTATGTGTGTCAAAAATACTGAACATTTACTGAAACACCTCTGAAAATCCGGAGTCATTCATTAATCACACTGAAATTTTGCTAAGCACGCTGATTCTGAGGATCACACTAAAAGCAGTTAACCCCCATATAAGCACCCACGTACGTGTAACGTGTGCACAAAGCACTATTTGAAAAGATCACGGCCGCCCATGATCAGACATAAACTGGTAAGCTTTTGGGGAGTTTCCTAAGCACACTGAAAATGTTCTGAAAACCTTGGTCATTCACTAATCACACTGAAATTTTACTAAGCATACATAGTTTTTCTATCTGTTCGCACTGGATTTAATTGACCAAATTTCACACTAGGATACTTTGTAAGGCTCTATCTGAAGTACGGTATGTTCACGTCGATGAAGTTATTCGTAAGGGTAATCGCTTAATTGCATATATAAAATCAATTATAAACAATCAAGATGATTACAACCGTGTATATTATGGGAATCTGTTGTGGAAAACTGTGGCACTTCCAACCATTAACTATGGTTGTTCAATCTGGGTCCCGGGTGCTTCCGACTCAAAAGAGATTGAAGGCCTACAACTTCAGATGGCTAGGACAATTCTGAGGGCAAACCGTAACACTGCCAAAGAAGCTTTATATGGTGAATTGGGGTGGGATTCAATGTCCACAATTCAGGTTAACCAACGAATTAAGTATTTTGATCGTCTGCTGAATATGGATAATGATCGGTTTACAAAATTAGCATTTGATGCGCTGTTTTCCACGCATGATAAAATGATGAAAACTCCCCAGTGGACTTGGTTGACGCATATTCGTGATTCTCTCGTTCTCTGTGGTTTAGACCATATATTTTCGATAACCAAACCACATAACGCTAATTGGGTCAACTCTTTCATTAAAATTCACAAAGATCTTCAAAACCAAGTTTGGTACGAAGGGGCACTGACAAAGAATACATTAAAAATATACCGCAAGTTTAAAACGTCCCCTGCTTTTGAAAATTATCTTCGTGATGCTAGCAACTTCCAGGGTACTTCATTAAAGTTTAAAGTTCGCACGAACACTTTACCATTAGCAAATAATGTTAAATCATGGTCAACAGACAATACTGGCTTATGTAGATTATGCAACTATGATCTTGAAACCACTGAGCATTTCATGTTTTTCATGTACTATAGACATGAGGAGTACATAAATCTGAAAAACGAACTCCAAGCACATAATTATAAGAGATTTTGGGATTGGTTTTATATGGGTGACAACGAAGTCAAAACATTTCCTTATGTTAGAAAATCTTTTCACCATTGACAGTAACCTCGGTTTGGTCTTTGATAAAATTTTTAAACAATATATACAACGTGCTTGGAAACATAGGACTAAATTAATCAATTCTGCATGATTTTACTCGTCAATTTTAGCGGTTATGTTGATAAGTGTTCATGGTTGTCGTTATTTTTTATTGTAAATATTGTTCTTTATATTTATATCTCTATGTATTTGTTATAACCATTGGTTAGATGTGTGCCACTGCTTCAAAAGTGAGTTCCAAATAAACTAAACTATACTATACTATTCTGTTTATCTATGAAGAGAAGGATTATCTATGAAGGCGGCCGGAGCTGAGGTTTATTGAATTGCTGGTTGTTAAATTGTTATCCATTGGATTACTGTCCATAGGCTAATGAAAGTTTCCCGGGAAAAATTGTTGATAGCAATTATCAAAACCCGACATAATTGCAGCACAAATAAGATTGTTTACAACAGTCCGATATTAATTCATCATGTAGATGTAATAGAACCCCTCCCCACCAATCGACTTCGACGCTTACCTCGGTGACTGTGCTACCTTCACATTTGTTTCGCCAAAAAAACAAAGGATTGTGAAATAACTATCATCAGGATTGTGTCCAAAAAAAATGTTAACACTTGAAACGACGACATTTTGATAAAAGAAAAGTACCCATGGGTCTTTGTTTGATATCTCCTTAAAGCCAATAAAACAAGCTTTAATTTGCCATTTATTTCATTACAATCCGATACGTAAAACAAAAGATATGCTTCATCAATTATTATGAGAGGGCAAAAGCAACTTGGTCCGATTTCTGCCTTAGAACGCTCGGAATGCATGATGCAACATGAATACACTTGGCTTCATAGGCAAATCTTCTTTCTTTCCATCTTATAAAGAAACAAATATATATTGCAGCGTTTTTCTATTAAAGAAAGACTTTGAGATTCCTTTGACAGTGTTTTACCAAACGTTAATCGTTGAATCTACCACAACTACTCTTCTAACAAGAGAAATGTTGGCTTGAGTTTTTGCCATTCTGGTCCGTGGATCTGTATGGCCTGCCACTGGTGTCTTTATTTCCAATTCTGGCTGCTTTATTAGTCCATATAGGCTTATTATCAGTAGTTTATCTTTCGTTTTTGTTTAATTTCGTGTTTTTGTTGTTTATTCTGGCTATAAAATCTTAGATTTTCTTGGGAGGGACCGGAAATTCAATAAGGAAGTGTCTGATTAATTTGGTTTACTTTAACATTCTGTGTAATTTAGAGTGATTTGATAGGCCTAACTCTGCTAATGAAAGTGAACTGATTAATATTTGAAAAATACAAAATTTTTGCTGATCATAAAGATAATTATCACACTTTATGACAATAAGGGATTGTCAATATCTTCAATAAGTTCAATTGCCAATCAATAACACAATCAATAACCCAATTTTGAGTATGTTATAGAATCATGTTTCACACAATCTTACAAATGTAACTATTGCAAATCGGATCAATCCGAATTTGTACTCTCCTTTTTGACGAAGCATATCTTTTGTTCTACATAACACATTGAAATGAAATAAACGCAAATAAAAGCTTATTTAGTTAGCTTAAGAGCATACCAAACAAAGACCCGTGCATACTTTAGTATTTTACAAAATGCCTGTGTCCTGGGTGTTAACATTTTTGGGACAGCCTGTATGGAAGACTTAAAGAAAGTTTTTAACGTTTTTGTGCACCGAGGAAAAGTTTTACCAGGGATGGTATAGCTCCCCTTTGGTAATACGAGGGTTTATGTCACTATGCCCCCCCACCTAAAAGTGATAAATTTGGTTTATTTGTACAAATGTTAAATCTACAAAACTTGGATAATTCTTTTTCACGACGCACAGACCGTAGTTTTCAATAAGTACGAGTAACATAATTAAAACACAAAATTAAAATGTGAAAATAACATGACCAATCCCTCATGAAGTATAGAAAGGTAAGTTTCACCGATTGCCGTAAATAGACCCCTTATTTATCGATTTTGATCACTGAAGTAGCAATCTTTGTCCCAGCGAATACGTATTCGTTCACAATTTATCTGTGTGCTTTGAGATATTTGGGCACGCAAAGCTATCGAATACGTATTCGATTGTTTGTGAAACCCGTTTTATACAAATGGGTGTTATTCGACTGCGGCTATTTTGGTTAGGAGATGTAAATTCACTTTTATTTTTGGGTACAATTAAAGAGTACATAAAATGCAACCAGAATCAACAGCAACTATTAACTCAATTTGACCAAAAAATCAGATTCGACACTATGTCGTGACCACGACGATATAATAAGAACAGTGTGGATTCGTCCGAAATTACAGATTATCCCTGTATCATATAAAATATCATATCATAAATGTCTTCCATGTAAAGTTTTCGAAAATATGACGAACTGGCCAGCAATGGCATTTTAAAGGTTGAACCTCAAATAACTGTTCAAATAATAAACATTTATCTCAAAAAGAGAAATTCTTCGGTCCAACCGCACTGTTAAAAAAGTTTCCGTAAATTTACAGAAATTTCTGGCAGCAGTATTTCCAGTCATTTTTAGGGTAAATTTACAGAAATTTCTGTCAATTAACGGATATTTGACAGTAATTTTACAGAAATTTGTCTCATATTATGGAAAAAAATGTGTATTTTAACAGAATTTTTCCGTAATTTAAAATTACGGAACCAAAAAAAAAAGTCCGGAAATATTGCTGCCAGAAATTGTTGAAATATTTCCGTAAATTAACATTTTTTATGTTTTTTGTTTTTTATTTTTATTGTTTTTGTAAAACAGATTTTCCGTAAATTTACGGAAAATCTGTTTTCTTAATTTACG
Organism: Ophioderma brevispina; assembly: GCA_023653785.1. Classification (NCBI taxonomy): domain Eukaryota; kingdom Metazoa; phylum Echinodermata; class Ophiuroidea; order Amphilepidida; family Ophiodermatidae; genus Ophioderma; species Ophioderma brevispina. Next base: position 48,309 of record JAMKCH010038629.1, on the reverse strand, counting down.
GAAATTTTTAACAGTGCGGGTGGAATATCCAATGTTTCAAGGAGCCATATACATTGTTGAGAAGACACTATTATGATAAAATACAAATTTACTATTATTAAGGTATCATTTCTAAAAAGAAGTACTCTAAAGTACATTAATACGATTTCACAATTGTACCGTTCTTTATCCAAAACATTTTTCTCTGATGCATTTTGTAAGCGAAATGTTTAAAGACTACCGTGGAAACTTTTCTAAAAGTCGAAAGCCTCCATGGAGAGAATGCCCATCAAAGAGTAATAAACGAGTTATAAGCTCTTAAGAGAAACGAGTGCTTTAACATCATAATAAACCATCACTGACCATAGGCCTACTCAATATCATTAGCTGTGTAACAATTCACATAATCTTGGAAAGGAATGCCGCACTTACCATGCTTACAAAAGTCGCATTCAATCCTAATTTCAATATTAAGTTTAAGGCTATAATCCAGTTAATTGATTTTCTTTGTAATGTAATGGAATTGACTTTATACACTACTGGGGCTTAATTAAAAAGACTGATATCCATTTGATCCTAAAATAAGAAACAAACAACTGACAAAATAAATTGTTTGCAAGTGAAAACATTAAAGGCACCATAAGCCTATATGATATTGATTTCCATTGTAAAATTCACTTGTACCATAATTTGTATTTCACTGTTTGATGAAATGAACCCAATAAATTTATAAACAGTGTAAAATTATGTTAATATTTTTTTTGCTGTTATACTGCCATCATTTACTGCAAAGTATTATTGTGCCCTTGTTCAGTGCGTATTTTATACTGAAAATATTCTGAAATAATGTTATTTCACGTTCAAAATTTCAATGTGAAATTAAGGTATTCTACCGTCAGTATTGAAAGTTTACATTGATTTCTTACAGTGTACGTTTAATAGGTAGGCATATGTGTTCACTGGAATATTTTATCTACGTGTTTGCTGTAAATTTGTAAGATCTATCTTGGCCCATGGAGACTTTAATAATAATAGTAATTGTAGTAATAACAATTGTCACTTATAAAGCGCTACAACAAAGTATCTTTTGCAAAGTTTCCATATTTTATTTTTCTCCATGGAAACTTTGCCATTTTTTTTTATTTTCTTCCATGGAGTCTTTCGTGGAGAATATGCAAGAATTGTACAGATTGCTATCTGACGGAGGAGCTGTGTTTTGAACACGAAGGCACATGAAGACGAGAAGACAAAATGACATGTAGCGCACACAGAGCAGTGGGTAGGGTGCTGTCATGTTTGCCTTTTAAAAAAGGGGTCCCAAATATAGGATGGGCATGACGGCGTATCATTACACCTTCTTTCATGACCTGCTTTATTTTTTTGCGAATCATAAACGCGACACGGAACGGACTTGCCGACTAGAAAGAAAGTATTCATCCAATTCAAAGTATCAAACAATGTTATAAGCTATTTCGTCTATCAATTGTTTCCGAATCTAATCTATCCAAATGGCTCACGGATTGCTTCAAAATCCCCTTCCTCCGTAAGAAATCAAATTGCACCGGTCTTTACATTGTATGTAAAAAAAATACAGATTCTGTACAGATTCATATATAGTCAAAACGAGCCTTAAATTTTATTTCGCGCGGGCATATAACTTGCATGCATGGTTTGTCTATCATTGATAGTCAACTGATACCGAGGAAAGTAACGGTCCAAGGGATCAATAGTCTATCAATGAGCGCTGCATTATGTGCATTATGCAGCTAGCCGACTGGAATGGCCCGAGCACGTGTCTTTGTTATTTGCTGATGTCAACAACGCCTAACGCCTAACGCACGCAAGGACTGTCAAGATTTCAGCGCACTTTCAGTGTGATTATACTCCAGATATGTAAATGTATACTTCCATATACGTCAAGTCGTTCATTGTTATTGAAATAGCGCAGTAAAGAGTCAATACTCATTATAGTCAAGTGCCTAAAGCTGAAAATTTACTGAAAATGCGACAGAACAAAGGAGGATAACGCTGAAATTGAATTTCATTCGATTTTCAGCGTAACACGATATTTTCAGAGTGAATTTCAGCGTTTCTATCTCCTAGACACCCCCCTGAAAAAATGTCTAGCGACGGCCCTGTATAAACCATGTCAATTGCTTGTCTTTCACTTAATTTTCTTCTGATGACTATTTTTGTGAGCACCTAAAAACAATAGCTTCACGGCCGCCATCTTGGATTTTGAGCCAAATTGTCAATAATTTGCTAGTTTTGTTGCACTTTTGAAACCACGGACGATTTTTTCTTCAAAATTTTCAGCCCACAGGTAATTCTAGGACAATTATCTTTCATATAATACAAGTTAAATGCTTGTCTTCGACTTCGTTATCATTTTTTGAATGATCGAGCTGTCTATGTACACTACGGTGGTCCGGTAAGTAAGTATATCCTGTTACTAAATTTTGAAAAAAAAAGCTGGCGTCAGCGTTTGAAAATTCTCAAGACTGGAATAATAACGAAAGGCATCGTGAGAAAAAGGGACGCGGCCCGTAGCGATTGCGTGTTTACTTTTCCGTGTTTGCGAACACCGAAGTACCCGAAAAAAAAGGTCAATTTTCTCGCTAGGTTCTATAGGTTCAGACCCAATTACGATACATTTTAAAACAAAAACAAGTAACGACCCCTCTCTTGATTGAATGGTGGCCTCTGATGCAAAAATCTCCTTAGAACCCCTTCGTTTTCCGGAGATATTTGAGGTTTAGTTTCATTTGCCTGCATTCGCTATGACGGATTGATAACGTTAATCTCTCGCGCAGTACTAATTTAGATAATATATTTCGCAGTCTGTGACACAGACTACACACTTTCCGGACCGCCGTCTATGTACACGAAACCCTGTGTTATAAATGTTCAGAGAATGCCTCATATCGGTCAACGTCTATAATCTGTGTACATCGTGTATGAAACTTGGGTCAGAGCATCGTGAGAGCAAGCTAGACAGCTGCTTCACCTCTTTTAATCCTTATAATGAGGTAAATACATTGGTGCATATTGAAACACATTTGGAATTCATTTCAAATTTACCCCTTGTACTAATCACCCCCTTATTTTACAAAGTTCCCCACATCTCCCAGAGGTTGGACCCAAAATTTGTGTTTCAGCACCCTTCAAACTATATAGAAAAAACATCTTCCAACCTTCTTCCCCAAACTTCTAGAATAGGATTCTCATTTATAACCCTACCATAAGTAGGGACGTACCAAGGTATAACCCCTGTCAAAATCATGAGAAATTCCATTGCGAAATTCTTGCCATATAGACCTACAAAGACATCACAATTTGTATGTCACATCAACTACTTATAAAACTAAATATACAGACTGTTAATGTAGCAAGTGGAAAAATTAATCAAAAATCAGTTGTCAAAAATGTATCGCTATTGATATTTTTGTTTATTCTATTATTTTGTCATATTATCAATGAGACTTTCAAACACCTGTGCCAGGTGAGGCAAATATAGCGAACTCAATCCATGTGAACACAGTTTTAAGATTCTAAGTGATCAAACAAGTTGTGTTGAAAAAACAAACATTGATTTCTAGTGCATCACAAATGGGTGTAAGGAAGATGGAATCGATCGTAAACGCGTAAGGTCAAAACGGCTTCAGATAATGTGAAGGATAAACACCGCGCCCAATGCATTCGTTTAGATAATCGCGCGCGACCGTATGGGTCCGTGCAGGCAGCCTGAGAGCCGAAGGCTGGAGGGCTGCCTACACGCACCCATACGGTTAAATGCGATTATGTTGACGAATGCACTGAGGCAAGGTTCTCATCCATCATACACTTCGAGACAAAAACAATGATTATTTAATTAATAGGGCAATCAATTGATACCGTGGATGCGTTATCAGAGGTGGTAGAAAAGGATGTGGATATGGACCACTCCTCCGCTATTGAAGAGGCCGATAAGACATCAGTCCATGGCGATACCTGTGATACGGTACCCGATCACAGTTTGACAAAAATATGTCTTATTTACACATGGATGACGATGATGATAACGCGGAGTTGTTTGCTTCGTTCACAAAGACACCGTTGAAGATGTGTTTCTGCTCCCGTTGCACTGACCCCGACTTGTTAAATCTATGCAAGAGATGTTTCTCTACTGCTATCTGCCAACGCCCTGAATGCAAAGAGTTCCATTTGAAAGTATTTTGCAATTCAATTCAGCTAATTTAGATCATGGCGCAAATAGCCTTAGAAGCTGAAAGCGCCATTACAAATCAACAACAACAACAACAAAACAACAAAGAACAACACAAAAATTATATTTCTATTGTCACCTACAGACTTGTGGATAAAGTCAGTAGTATACTTTTCCCGTTCGTAAAGCCACTTAACCTAAGTACCTTAGCAAGTGAACTGTTCAAATGCTTTCACGAGGGAAAAGTCAATGCATGCATACGCATACATCTGTATGCATATGCATGCAATAAATCGCTCTGTATTTCTAGTTTTTGCAAGGAATATAGCAGTCGAGAGAATATTTTGTTCTCGCGTGCAGGTTATCTAAAATCTTGTGTTCTCGCGTGCAGGTTATCTAAAATCTTTTGTTCTCGCGTGCATGGTTATCTAAATTAAAGATAAACTTGCACTGCGAAACATTCGTAAAAAATAACTGTACGCGGACAACAAGAAGTTTATAAGGGGATAATGGCTACAAAAAAGTGCGACGTGGTGGCAAGACGGCTCTGAAATCCTGTCAAAACTGAGGGTAGACGATGAAGTGTGAACTCAAACATGTTACAGCCACTTTAGTGATAGAAATAAATTCGCAATCAATATAATTCGCGGCACAACATATTAGGACACTCGAGTCAAGCGCGTGGAGTGGGCAATCGATAAACTTTCGAAGACACTCTTTCCACTTCGCGGTTCGTGCTGGACGAACCCTTCACACGTCATCAATGGCAGTTGCAGCTCGTCATGGTACCTAATTTTGCTAGATCCACCAGCATTTGGTAGCCGTGCCCGTCCGTTCGCCAGGTTCGACTCTAAATGTACAAATCCCTTAATTATCTTTTCCTATCTTTGAAAATCCCTATTTCGTTTGAGAACAAACACTTTTGAGAAAGTATGTCTTGACTACTCACCTCATCTCTCTCAATTCAATCAGGCTATGTACAAAAACATTGGTCACGCCGTCCTTCGTCAGCCATAAATCACTTATCTCTGGTGGAGACGAATCAAAATGAACCAACACGTTATCTTCATTGGTTTGCCCTATGATGTCCGTTGCCAAAATCCAAACTCTCAACGAGTCTCCATCATTCACGTCAATGTCGTACATCGCATTGGTATTGAGCTCCTCATCATTCCAGCTACTACGATCAGTGTTGCTTGGTGTAGCAATAGAAGCACCACCCATATGATCCACATCCCAGGACACCAGAAATTTGACTATGGCCAGAGCATTTGATATTGCAGCACGACCACGGATACCGAAATATTGGTCATAATCTGGCGTCAGAAAGCATAAAAGAATAGCGTGCAATCTATGGTATTCAAATGCATTCTGCCATATTTAATGGTTTAAATTTTTTATTTTCAAATAGATTAGACACGTAATTGATTTCCTACCTTGATTTGTCTACAGAAATGTATTAAAAAGTGATGACAAGGTGTGATTTTATATACTTATATTTCAATATCAAAACATAACTATAATTTCCTATTTGCTCCATAGGAAATTAGAAATAATGTTCAGGTTACTCCTTTCAGATGGGGATATAATTATTTGATAGAAAGCTTTACATCAATGCAAAAATCAGATTTTGTTCAACATGTTAGGGGACCACCTGTTATGTGAAAACTCTCGTTGCACCTTTAATCCTCGCCTACCCAGGGTACTTTTGCAACACGTCTTACAAGGGGTGTTGTTGCAACCCCCCTTTTAAAATAACAATTGCTAGGGGGTTTTAGTATCAAACTAAAGGCTGATATGTCATCTAACCTTCAAGATAACAAAAAATGTTAATCTTTGACGTCATAGAAACAGGAAACTATGAAAAACAAAAAAGTGTTTTCAGCATTTACTAGATAAATGATAATAGATACATGTATGTATTGAGCGTGTTCATCATCTACACCAATATTCAATGTAAAAGAAGTCAGATAAATTCAGTTTTGACGTTTATAGTTATGTCATAAATGCAAAAAATACAAAAAAACAACAACAACAAAATGTACATTTCCTAACTTTTTATCGCACACGCGTACGCGAACGTTGTACGCGAATGCATGTGCATGCATGAGATGTTACATGCGTAACTGATACTTGCAAACCCTTTCATCAAAGAATAACAACGTTTATAATGCTCTGCTGCAAGGTAAGGTAGAGGGTGATCCCAAAGTGATGGATGGGGTGGCAAGTGGCAACCCCACCCCCTTTTCGGGAGAGAAGTACTAACTCCCTGGGCCAGTACGAAGCAGGAATATCACAGGCATTTGGTTTTGCTACCAATGTATAGCTATAGTCCTTCTCTTTCCACCGATACTAAAATGAGTACCAACATGTATAGCATTACGACACAATGAAGTCATTAAGTTTGCATGTCAGCAACACTCTCTATTTCCATAAACACACATTGCAGAATTGGGAAATGTCAATATTTTCTCAAAAAGTTAGGAATATATTCCATTTTCATGCAATTTTTATTATCAAATACATATGCGTTTTAGTGCTATAATAATATTTTTGAGTCAATAAAATTACGAAATATATATTTTCCACTTAATATGTGGGATAGCGTGGCATAGCGGTTAGGGTGCTTGCCTGTAGCGCAAATTTACCAAAAATTATCGGGTTCGAATCCCGGTGGGGCCACTTGCTGGGATTTATTCGGGTACTCAATTCTGGATTTGATCTGTATACCAGCTATATTGGGCAAACGAATCATGAATGCATCCCGTCCTTCGGAGGGGACGTTAGGCCGTCGGTCCCGTGTACAGAGAGTCACAACTGTACATGTACATCGCAGCCAGTGTCGAACAACAGTAGGGTGAAAACCCCTGCCAGTTCCCAATCCGCCCCCCCCCGCCCCAGTCTCAAAAGCGGGCCATAGGAGCGTCCGGATCGTGGATACACGCGGCCCAGATCAGCTTACTTGAAAAAATCCTGACACCACCACAAGCCATTACCAATGACTTGTGGATACACCAAGAAGACCCAATATCCAGTATTTTCATGCTTTCCTTAACTTATGACATCATAGGTATGTCATAATGGGAATGTTAGTATTTATTTTGATACCAATGGAAAGAAACAAAACTTTAAGCTATCCTATGGTACCAAATGTAGGAATCGGATGTTCATTAAGGAAGATCACAGGGGTGATAACCACCCCTTCGGGTGTGTGTTGTTACAAAGAATGGCTAAGGAAGACGAGGGTTAAAACGCACACTTAAACATATACACAAAGAGAAAGAGAGAGGGGAATGAAGGTAGAGAGAGAGAGAGAGAGAGAGAGTGAGTAAAAACAAACAAACAAACTGGACCCTCAATTGCGACCACCATTTTGCATTCTTATGGAACATGCACGTGGTATCAATGAAAAGCTCATGTTATTAGCTTTACTGCAACGATAATTCTAACCGGTTAGGTATGGGCCGAGCGCGAGTTTTCAGAATTAAAGGAATTTATTGCCATTAATCTATCGGCACATATATAGTACAACTCATAACTTTTTTTCTCTCTCCCGGCTTTCTCTTTCCCTCTTTTTCTTTCTCCCTATCCCTTCTTTTTCTTTCTCCCTATCCCCTCTTCCTTCTCTTTTCCTCTTTTCCCTCTCCCTCTTTCCCCTTTTTACCTAGGGAGCTGCAGACGTGTTTTTTCGGGCCACCTCTGCTGTCACAGAAAGTTGTATACCAAAATGTTCCTTAAAGTCTGCAAAATACAATCAGGGTGTGCCATTTTCAGACCTGGATGTTAAAGTGACCTTTGACCCCAGAGAAATGTCAACCCTCTTTTCCATTTATTTCAGAATAATATGACAAAATGTCTAAAACCGATTGAAAATTGTGTAAGAAACATTATGAACTATACAATTGACACATTCACATTTCATGTCTAAAATAATTTCATATGATTTGAAGATCAGGTTAAGTCTAAAATCCACAACCCCACCCTTATCCATAGATGCCAACACCCCAATTTGCATCCACACCCACATATGCTAGCTTTGTAAAGAATTGACCTTGACTGATTCTGACAATTTTTACAAAAGGAATTTTTGCATTTACATGGATGTTAGGATCAAAGAAGTAAATCACAGCACCTTTCTATGACATACAGATTTTGACCTATGACCCTATGGCCAGCATTAAAATGGACGATTTGGGTGATTTTGTCAATTTTTGACAAAAAAATGCCATTTTTATTACTACTCATATTATTGGTTTATAGTAGCACTTTATTTTTGGCGTTGTTGTAGAATCATCAAGTTGGGCAGTTACCTAGGCAAACACAATGTAAACCTTATTTTAAGCCAATTTTTCAGTCACTGAGGCAAAAAATGGTTGTAAAATCAGTCAAAACTGTAGGGCACAGAGGAGTTTTGTGACTGAACTTTTTATTCAAAACATTCATCTGAATACATTGGTATACATTTTGTGTTTGTTGTATACTTCAAATAGGAGGTGTTTCTTTAGTGTTTTTCAAACAAGAATTTTCCTTAAATTTAACACGTGGTGAAAAGAGGTGTTGACCTTTGTCCTTTCTGTGGGTCAAAATTGAACCTTGTCTTTTCTGTGGGTCAAAGGTCCCTTTAACATCCACATCTACAAGATGGCTCACCCAGATTTATTCCACAGACTTTCAGGAACATTTTGGTATATTAAAGACACTATCAGTCATTTTGTCAGTGATCCACCCGAAAAAGTCAAAAATATTTTAAATTTGCTGGAATAGCTTTAAAAGTGAAGAATAAGTCTGTAGAATTCTCATTTTTAGGAGTGGGCAAATAAACACTTTTTCTTCAAATCTCTATTTAAACGAGTGGATTCTATGGCCATTTTGGCTGCTGAAAACGATTCTAACAAGCATTTTCATATCAAATGAATTTGGATGGTGGTTCCATGGATTTTAAATTTTGCATGTAAAGTCAATGGAGAATTTTGGCAATTTTAGACATAACTTCAAAAGCAATGTTCTTCTCAACCTATTTTGTCAGAAACTCACACACAGATGCTTCTGTATATTCTATAAATATTTGCAAAGAAAAAATATAATATTGTGTTGAATTGTAACAGGCTTCAATTTTACAAAAATGGTATTGTAGGGTGCAAAGCTGTAAATAGAATAGCCTTTCAATCAATAGACTTACCAAAGAACATGAGAAACACCATTGTATCATTGTTGTGAAAGGCTCAATACAAGTATAATTGATTTTATGTTATACAAAAGAGTTTACTGAAGCATGCCAGCCAGTGGTGCAATGAACTTTCTTATGTCCTTTTGTAAGTCTACTGGCTCAATGGCTATTCTATTCATGACTTTGCACCCAATAATAAATTTTCATTAAAATTGAATCCCTTCGCAATTCAGAAAAATATTATTATATGTTTCCTTTGTCAATATTTATAGAATATACGAAGGCATCTGTGTGTGAGTTTCTGACAAAATAGTTTGAGAAAAACATTGTTTTTTGAAGTAATGTCTAAAATTGCAAAAATTCCCCATTGACTTTACATGCAAAATTTAAAATCCATGGAACCACCATCAAAATTCATTTAATATGAAAATGCTTATCAAATTCATTTTTGGCAGCCAAAATGGCCAAAGAATCTACTCGTTTTGAAAAAAAGTGGTCATATGCCCACCCCTATTATTTTTCCAAGCAACAAATTGACAGAAAAGGAAGAAAACAGCAGTGTCCAAAGATATGAATCTCCATTCAATTACGTGTTGTAGTAAGTGTCCGTATGGAAAGTAATGACTAAAATATCCAATTTTGTCCTTATTAGTTTGCTTTTGGTTCTATAACTTGTGGGGTATGTTAAGGTACCTAAACTTGTTACAAACATGCAAAAATCTTATTTTTGATGATTTTTTTTTCTGGTTGAGCAAATCACTGATAGTGCCTTTAATTGTTGTGACAGCAGAGGTGTTCCACAAACCCCCAAATCAGGCCTTTGCTCCCGAGGTATTTCCAATTCCTCACCCCTTTCTCTCTCATGTTTTTTCCTTTTTTCCTCCCCTACTTGTCCCTATTTGTAGTCTTTGCCATCCCCATTTTAGTCTTCAGGAGTCAGTTTTTTTAATTTTCCTTTCTCCCACCGGTTACGCCACTGGAGGAGGAGGTGGTGAAGGAGGGGTAGAGGAGGAGGAAGATAAGGTGGAACAAGAAAACTAACTTTCTAGTTTCCCTCTAATGGAATTTGTTTGTGGACAAGTCGTTCTGAAGGTAAATGTTGGGTAGCAAGAATCATTTGATGATGTTTGATAAGCAGTGTATAACTATAGGATTAATGATCAAGGAAAGGTGACCTTACCTGCCTCTATTGGTTCGGTATAATCTCCAATTGGATTAAACGGATTCCTTGTTGTGTACTTTGTACTTCGTTATGGAAATGTACCGTCCACTCCAATCCACTTGAGATGGGCCTGAATGGTTGATATCTATCTCCAAGTAACAGTAAGTGTTTTCTGTAGTTTACGAAACTCGAAGATGATACCCCTCGCGTATGTTATCTGAGTACACCGGCATCGTTGAAGATAAACCGCGTGCTATATTTTAGTTACCGGGATCAGGGTCGCTTTTGTCATGAACTGACAGAATGACTGAAAACACTACCTGAATGTGAAACAAAAATATTTTAAATTATTGAACATTGATGTGCATGGCGCGGACACCTGGATTCCCTAAGTTTCAAAGAGTATTAATAGGACTATGTATCAAGTAGGGATCAACCATGGATCAATCCGACATTTAACCAATTTACGGTCCAAATAATAATTCTCAGTTGGACTACCCTTCCTTAGACGAGATATGCCCGCATGGGATTGGGGAGTTCAAACATGAATGATTGAATTGTAAATGCTATTCTTTTTCTATTTCATACACCCTTGATAAAGAAATTGTTTAAATGAACCCCCCCCCCCCAGAACGGAAAGCCACTATATGGTAGATAATATTATCAATACACATCAGCATTATGTCTCTTTCCCAATTTTTTGTGGGGGGGATGGGTTTATAATAAAAAAATATTTCCCATGAAGCATACACATTTAAAAATGTCCTCTAAAAAGTTGCAATTTTCTTCAACAATATGAACATTTCGTGTTTTCAAAAGTTCGGATCAGAAAACCTCACATTAAAGTTATATGAATTGTGAAAATGGGTACCAGATAACGCAATGTCAAAAACTGAGGGCGCTCTCTCTGCTTATCATGCCAGGTCCTTTGTCGATCCTAGAAATGTTCTGTACTATGAAGTTTATTTTGTTGAATTGTACGCCCTGGATATCCTAGAGTAAATCTAGCTTGGTTGCCCAATATTGCCACCGGCCGCCAACCTTTAAACCTCTCCAAAACCCCTTGCACTAAAGTAATGTGTAATACACGTCTTCAGACGTTTTCAGGTAAGTAGAATCCATGTTGGGGATTTTTCTTTGCAATTAGGGCTCAGAATCAGGTCAAATCCAAGATGTTTCACTTTTGAACCTCTCCAACACCTCCTGACCTAAATTAAAGTGCAAAACATCTTCTCAGGGGTTGTAAACATTTCACTCTTGACCCCCTGCAACTTCCCTTGTTCTAAAGTTAATAATAATACATGTTCTCAGGAGTTTTTGGGTACGTTGAATCCATTTCTGGTATTGGTTTTGTATTTTAACGTCAGGATCAGGTCAAATTCAAATTTCTGGGGTTATTTTCAAATGTTTGGACAGAATTTATTGTTTCTCCCGTCTTCTTGCCCTATCTAACGTAGATCATTACTTAATGCATCTACATCCAGACTAGCACTCTCTGCTGGAGGTGGAGAGATGACAAGGTAGACAGCAGTAAATTGCAATGACTGCTGAGATGGATTGGAACAGACAGAACCAACATGAACGAATTTCAATTGTCCTGGTCCCCCCATCCAAATTACGAGTTATAAACTTAAAGGTTACTAGAAAAACTTGTTCCACGGACTCGTGTCTAGGTGGTTTGAAAACGTATCCTTATAACAGTGTTAACCTCTCGCCGTCCTGAGAACTGTTGTTTGCAATTGGTTTGCATTTGGATCCGAAGGCATGTCTTTGAAGTATGCAGTGGTGATATAGTACGACTTCGCCCCTTACGGAAGCGATAGCTTTAGTACTATGAGCTGAGACAGGATGTTGAGTCTTAAGTGTCCGTGAACCCTGGATAACCTCTGACCCACCGGGCAAGTGTACCTTTGGTAGCAGGGTGGTAGCAAGGTTTTATGAGGTAAAATGCCGACAATCGCCTCTGATTGTACGAGTTATCAGCGACCTAGATGGGCATCAAATTTTATCCTCATAGAAGAAATAGATTTAAGATCTGGGGAACAACAGGCTTGCCGGAAAAAATGCGCACGCTCAATTACCCAACCCATGCTCAACTAATTCGCCAACTACCCAGGACGAAAGGACACCATGATCGCACATCTCGAGACGACCAAACTCTCGCCGATAGCTAAGGTTTGGACAATGGCGACCAGAAAGAGGATTTCAGCGTCTTTTGAGAAGCTGCGGACAAATGCTCAAAAGAAGGTTTGTTCAAGGAGTTCATCACTGCCGGAAGATCCCATTCAGAGACGATCTTAAATTAGCAGAGATCCCCCTCCATTGAGGAGGCAACTTCGTTGATCGTTGACTCGTCACTAGAACCCTCCTGAATGGTCTGGATGGCGGGCTTACAGCCACCTCAAAACGGCTTCTTAGAAAGTCGGAACCTGACCTAAAGTGGGTCAACTAGGATCTACTTTTCCTTGTCGAAGTAGGGACCCAGAAGAATGACTCTCTAGAAAGGCCTTCCTTACAGAAGCGACGCTGGATAAAGGCCAGTTAGTCTCAGATATTGACATCCTCCAGCGAAGCCTCCTTTCTCTGAAGCACGTCTCGTAATCTGATTGGGCAGATGAGAAGCTATATCTAGATGAACTCACATTCATCCGTGCTCTCTTGCCCAGAACTCGCTGAATCACTGCTGGGTTTCTTGTAGTACAATAAAATATGCTGTGGGGTAAAAACAAAATGCAACCGAATTCTCTTGTTCGCAAATGCATTTTTATGAGGTCCCTGTTTTAACATATTAAGAGTCTAGAAAAATCAACGGATGCGAAATGTGGAATATCGTTGATTTTCAAAATGACCGCCAAAATGAACAACATTACGCCAAATTACAAATGTTGGTCTCATATTACTTAGAGATAGAGTATTACTATTTGCACGTCAATGACTGTGTTTTAGGGGCATTATGTTACATTCACAACTTTGCTAACATAATCTGGGGCATAATTGTGTTTCAAAATGACCGCCAAATAAGTATTTTAATGAAACGACAGTATGTGCTTGATCTGCATTATTGTATGACAATGCAGCACAAAAAAGCGACAATCAGAGAATTTGGGATGAAAAAAAAAATTGCTTCGTTCTCTTCTCAGCGTATCCACAAGTCATTGGTAATGGCTTGTGGTGGTGTCAGGAGTAAGCTGAACCGGGGCCGCGTGTATCCATTATACGGACGCTCCTAAGCTGGGGGCAGATTGGGAACAGTCAAGCGTTTCACCCTAATCTTATCCGACACTGGCTGCGACGTACATGTACAGTTGTGACTCTATGTACACGGGACCGGCGGCTTAATGCCCCCCGAAGGACGAGGTGCTTTCATGATTCATGAACCATGAAGGAGCGGTATTCTGTATTTAATCAATAGCTGGTAGACAGATCAAATCTAGAATTGAGTACCCGAATAAATACCAGCGAGTGACCCCAACGGGATTCGAACCCGGTAATATTTGATAAATTTGCGCCACAGGTAAGCACCCTACTATACCAGTCATCGGTACTGCGGATTTTTTTACCTAACCTTCCCCTTCTGCTCATTCCCAACTCCTGTGGAAAGAACTCTTGATCACCCAGGGGAACCCGGGAGTTACTAAATTTTTGCCCCGACCAAGAAGAAGCGGATAGGGGCCGACCAGGTAACCTCGTCAATCAAGGAAGATTATGGGCTGTGTGCGCTTTATTCCGTAAGTATTACAAAAAAAGATCTTCTGCCAGGCTCGAGTTTCGTGGCGTGTATTCTGTGTTACTCAGAACCTTGTAAATGTGTTGCTCTCTGGAAGATAAACTACTGGATACTATCAGCTAAAGGGAGGGACCAACTTGGTAAACAAGGTCTGTGAACTTCCGCGAAGATCATCCTCCGGAAAGAAAGCCCGGGAGTCATAGACACGTGCTACTAATTTCTACCTCGACGAAAGTATCGCATCGTTTTGGCTATGGCTATTTTCACCAGCCCATGATATTGAAAATTGATGAAGTCATCAATAACATTTAAAAATAGAGGCGTGGCGTATCGTCTGCACCTTTTGACAGTTCCGCTGAGACAGGGGATACGCACCGCTCGGTGATGTAGGTTACGCGTACGCCAGACAATAGGGCGACTAGCATTGTACATACCAAATCGATTAAAAGGTGGTTTGTATTTTTAATTTTTTAGGTTTTTTCTTTTTTTAAAAAATTTGAAATTGGAATCTTTAGCAGCGGACATGGCTAGACAAAAAAAAAGTGGGTATACAACTTAAAAGGGTATACGGGGTCAAATATGGCGACCAGACTAAAAAGAACAATGACCCATTTGAATTACAACAAACCCCGTAATTTAGAGTAAATATACCACGGAAAGAGTCATTTTAACTCAACTGCGGGGTCAAAGTCAGGGGGGGGGCATGAAAAAATACTGGGGTGTTAAAATGTAACACCCAAGGTCGGTGTCAAGCTTCTCGGTGTTAGTTTTGTGTTGAAATTAGCTATTGAACACCGCTCGGGGTGCTTGCACAATGTTACATTAGGTATTTTGGTTGATCTGATTATGAAACGTTAGAGGTAAACAGTTGCAATGAGCAAACAACAAACAAAATCAAACGTTTTCTACAAAAAATGTCAGATGATACAAATAAAGGTAACACCAAGGTTCGTGTTAATTAACACCAGAGGCATGTTCCGTGTGCAGGAGGGTCTTAAATTTAACACCAGTGGTGTAATCAATTGTGGCACGGCGTACTTTAAAAAATCAATTAGCACGAATGTGGCGTAAAATTAACACCAAACAGAGTCATAATAATTGAACACCAACCTTGTGTTAATAATAACGCTAACATGGTGTTAATTTACATCGAATGCGTGTAAACTAAACCGGTAGGTGCAGTCCCCTGTTGATTCCAGTCCCCTATTGATGTTAAAATTAACATTCCATGGTGTTAAAGTTAAACACCCCCGTTTTTGCAGTGAAGGGGAATTTTTTGGGAAAAAACATCCAATATTTAGAGATTTTACATACTTTTGGACCAGCAAAAATACTATCTTTTTATGCCAGAATTTTGTGATTTTTGCACGCAAATCATGATTTTTGCCAAACTCCGTCCATTTTCTGATGGCGGGGGATGGGGGGGGGGGGGGTGGGGGGCGTACACGGTCTCTGGCGCGTCGCTAGTGACACGGCTTCCTAATCCCCCATTGCATATATTCAATTCAATGCAGATTGCTCCTAAAACGGACTTCATAGTTCGAAAACGGCAGTGTTTTAACAATTGTGAACAACAAATGAATGAAAAAAAATGATTAATAATGCGATTTTATTTTTTAATTGAAAGCTTATTTTTTGATGTGTAGCGTATTTACACAAACTGTTGTTTTCTTTCGAAAAAAAAGACAGTTTCAGAGGGAAAAACTATAGTACGGTATTTGGTTTAAAATGTTTGAAAAAACAAACAAACATTCCATTTTGTTTTATTTAAAAACATTTTAGGTGCGAATTCCACCAAGTCCGTAAAACGTTATGTCTTTTTAGTTTTTCATATAAAAATATATTCTTTATAATGAAGAAAAAAACCTCTGAAGCGGTGGATCCCGTATTAATAATTATTTTCTAATTACAAAATTCCGTGTTTGTGAGACACCAGACTTTTCGAAGTAACCATTTCACAGGTATGGTTACTAGCCAGTTACAATGCAACCGTGTAAAAATCGATTTTTTTGAAAAATTGGGGGGCGCTCTTCAAACAAATGTTGGCTACATATGCTTTAACCATTAATAGATCGAACAAATGTGGGTTTCAATTAATTCAAAGTTACAAAGAAAAGCTTTCATTCAAAAGCCCTTTATTTTTTTGTAACTGAAAACATTTTCGGTAATAGTTTGGGGAGGAACTTCCGAACTACTGTAAATAGTTTATCTAGTGAAACCGTGAAAAAATTGAAAACTGGTGTCATCAAAACGTGCGAAAAATTAACCCCCAAGTTTCGAAAGATTGCACCATTAGACATACAATAAACATAACATATTGCATATCTCGAAGTTGGATTTTGAATTGATGGGTTCAACGAAAAACATGTTGTTTGTTTTTTGGTATCGATTGTCTGGTTGCTGTTAATTTATTTGTGATTTAAAAACTCAATGTAACCAGTTCAATTCTGATGTATGTGTTTTCCGCCTTAAAACCTCAAGTTTAGAATCGAATAACTTCTAAAAGAAAAACATGCATTTTTCGGATTCAGGTCTTGTGAAAATTTTTTTTTTATAAAATATTAATTTGTTCTTTTTAATCCATGACCGTTTTTTTTTAATTAAAAAACTCAGGTTTTGAATGCAATTTACACCGTTTGATTAAAGGCTTGACTCAGAGAGCTTAATGAGGAGGAAGGTTCATTATTCGGAAGGTTCATTACTTCCGAACACACGTTTTTCGCATCGCTTTTCGAATCCTTAAAAAGGGTTCACTATTCGAAAAATAGGGTTCGCTATTCCGAAAATGAAAAAAGGGTTCGTATTCCGAGTGTAAAAAGGTCGTAATTCCGCATTCATAAAAAGGCTTTCAATTCCTAATTTCAAAAAGTTCGTTATTCCGAATATTCGAATAAGCTTAAGGGTTCGCTATTCCGAACCAGATTACCGTGTTCTTTATTCCGAATAATTCAGGAAACATGTTTGCTATCCGATTTTTAAAAAAGAAACAATGATTTGAGCAGACAAAAAATATGATAACATCAAGTTTGTTAGTTAGAGTTATGTATTAGGGTTCGGTATTGGATTAGGTTAGGCTAGGTTTGGGTAGGGATTGGGTTAGGGTTTAGGGTAAAGGGTTAAGGGTGCAAAACAAGGCTTGGTGCATCTTTTGCTGGCGATTTTTTGTTATTTCAGTTGTTTTTCTATTAATATAATAAAATAAAAAAAATACCAGAATAATCAGTGGTTAATTATTTTAGTGGTCTCAACGGCTCAATATAATCATATGTTCGTTGCTCCAATATGAAAAAGGACAAATTTTAAATAGCGAACCTTTTTGAAATTAGGGACATGGCGAACCTTTTTTAAGATTGGAAAAGCGGGATACTTTTTACGACTTCGTAATAGCGAATCTTCGAAACAACGAACCTTTGGGACTAACCGAACCTCGGAATTTATCGAGATTACCCGAGATTTTGGTTTACACAGTGTCCTATTATCATGGCCTGGCACTGTTAAATATACCTACATATAAAATGTTTAACTTGCGTAAAAACGAAACATCCAATTCGAGCATTTTACGGTGACTATCTTTAATTATTTTCATTAAACAAGAATTATATTTCAAATCTCTGAGTCAGCTGAATGAAAAACCTAAGGTTTGTTTTGATTGAATCGAAAAAATGTTTTTCTCCAAAATCACATTAATTCCCTAAAAATAGTTATTGGCGACGCAGATTTTTAGGTACACAAACAGATGTACGGTTTTATTGTATGACTTTTGCTTGAAAAAGGGATTAATAATCGACTAGTTTTCAATATGTATGAACTTATATTCCAATACGAAAAATAGTTAGAGAACAGCGCACTCTTACAAACATTTGTTGATTGACAAAAATATTTTTTTCAATATAAAAAAAGGGATACGCCTCAAAATGATGATAAAACATGATTATGGAGATACGGGGATTTGTTTGTTTTGTGTTGTTGTTTGTGTGATTGTGGTGTCTTGGTGGTGTGATTATAAAAAAATGACACAATTTACACAATTGATTTGTTTATCGATTAGCTGTCTAAATTAAGACGGTTACAAAATCAAGAAATACAATTTTAAGTCGTCTTGCAATCAGCAATAATTTTATATTTTGAAATGATTTATCATTATGAAAATCTTTGAAGGATGATGTCATATCCCTCCCATAGGATGTGACTGAATATTACGGGCGCGAGAGGAAAAGAGAGGGAGAGAGCGATGAGAGAGGTGGAAAAGGAAGATAAAGGAGAAAGAGGGAGGGTTTATTAAAACAGTGAGACTGAGAGAGTTAAGGGAACATGAACTGAGTAAGGAAAGTGGGGAGGGTGGTGAGAAAAAAAAATCACGAACAAGAGAAGAACAAAAGGGAGAGAATAAAAGATGCCAAAAGAGGAAATCTAGAAAGACGAGGGGAGAAGGAAGGATGTCGAAATAACGTAAGCATGATATAAACCGCGGAAGGAACTGAAGGCAAGACAGACAAGAGGTAGATGATGAAAAGATGGAAAGAAATGGAGGAACGAAAGTTTTAAAAAAAAAAGCGATGTTTTGCAGTATATGCTAGCGGGCTCACATATGTATATCTCGCGAAACAACCTGGAACCCCTATGCCAAAATCCACCATCAGCATAAATGTGATGATCTAGCAGACTATGGTCACCCGCGCCACGCGCGGTGTTGTTATAGGTGGTGTTTATGGTATTAGTCCATTCAACCGCGGGCGCAGGTGTAAAAGGACAGGTGGTCCGTGAGGGTTACGCAGTGAGGTTGCTGTCCCCCCCGACCGCAGGATGTCAGATGGCAAGTGGCGTACCGTCCCCCCACACCAAGAGTCGGTGGACTGTCGGAAGGCTTCAACGGTTGAATTCAAAAGACTCGGTTCTTCGACCGCTGAGTTTCACCTCCCCCCCCCCCCCCATCCCCCGAACTTCTTTTAAACCGAGGTCTTTGAGACAAGACTACGTGGCGTGAGTTTCTATAGGCGCTTCATCTTGAAAATCAAGAGTTTTGGGTTGTCCACTTCTGACGTCCAATTTTAATGAGATTATTTTGGGATAGATATTGCAATATGAAACTTCAGAGTTGGCTAAATTGCGATTTACACGGTAAATATAGGGTTACCTGGTCGACCCCTAGCCGCTTGTTCCAAGAGAGGCCTCAGCATGAAACGGAAGCGTCTCACCGATCAACTGTGACTTTTTAACCCTTTCCTTGGACCTCGTGCTAGGCCCATTCATGGGCCTCACACACCAGGGACTTTAGGGATAGAGAGTGCCGAAAAATGTGCCAAAATGGTACTTTTGTTACGTAATGAATGTGACTGTAAGCAATACTGGACATATTTCTATTTTTTGTTTCTTATTTTTTAGAATAATAACATGTGTATGATTACTTGACACCCATTTATTGCCAAATAGCATTTTTGTTTGCATGAATGGCGAAAATGGTCAAAATTCTCTGATTTTTGGAGATTTTGCTTACAAAATAACACATAAAAAGCCCACAGTTTGTTACTTATTAGTACTTTATGTAGCTACACACAGATACCATAGATGACGATGTTTTCCCCTTAAGTTTGGTCGTGAATGTAGTAGAAAAAGCCTTGGTTGACGAGGGCTATATATTTGTGAGAGATTTGCCAAAACTTCCAGAGCACGTCGAGGAAAAATAATATGGGATGAGGGAATAACCGACGAAAATCAGATCCATGAATGCGACACATCTACATACAAGGCCGTTTTCGTGTGGTAGCCTATACGGCAGTTACATTATGTCTACCGCGCACTACTGCAATTTAAACACTGGCCTAGTTGCGAGGCAGTAGCTGCAAGGCAGGGCTTGCAGAGTACAACAATTATTAGGTATACAGTGCCTTGGCTACTCTGCTGTAACCTACCCCAATGGCTACCATGTAGTTGCCCACTAGGTTGAGAGAAAGTGCATATGGTGTACACAGTACCGAGTAGACACTCAGCTGCTACATAGCTACCCCGCGGTTACTAAGACGCCTTTTTGATAATGGCCGAAATAAGGGCGCTATGCACTTGGTCTCTCGGTTTAGCATCTTCTTTTTGATCGTTTTCAATACGATTTTTGATTTTTTCCCTATACTTAAGCGTTTATTCAGCATCCGTCATTATGGAAGCAACAATTTGCCGTTTCCACGACATCTGTCAAACCAACGTGCCGTCAATCGCGAATCTTTCTAATTTGTTGATTTAGGATCGTTGAAATGGATTGCCGAGATTCATCACTTTTAAACTTAAATAAATATATAAATTTCTAGTAATAGTCAATATTTCTAAATTATTATATAATTTTGCTTGTGTTAGTTATAAATTTATATTAGAATATTTACTAACAAAAGTATTTAAAAAGGCCCTGTATACAACTTCTATGACAGAGGTTTTCAACATCCGTCACTTGTAATACAAAAGTCTCTGTTATTGCAACATACGTCAACATGGGTGTGCTGTATTTCTAAGATTTATTTACTAAGAGTAAGTTACTTTCAAGCTTCGACACTTGGCATCTTTGAAACTTTGGATATTTCAGTAAAAAAAAGGATACAATATCAACATACATCACGATGTAATACACCCGACGAAATCACTTTCTGCAGTAGACTATTTTTCTCAGTGTGAGTCAATAAACCCTCCTTCAGGAAAAGATTTTTTTCTTCAAGGTTAAAAAAAACTTTATTTTTTGCTTGAATGTTTTTGCCCTTGGTTGTTACAGGGGATAAACAATGCTAAATCAGCAGATTTTTCTTTGGTGTCTTTAGGACTTGGGTTCCGAAACTAATGTCAATTTTGCAGAGATGACCTAAAAAAAATTATGTTGGGGTGTGCCGATTTTAGCCATATGATGCGGAGAGACTGACAACCGGACGTAACCAAAACATATTATAGCAAAGGCAATTCCCACATGCAATTTCAGATGGTAATCGATTTCTTCTCAACAAAACATATCAGTTTGAATAAAACGGTCTATTGTGAAACAATTATAATAAAATAGCTATCAAATTAAATTACCATTGTTCAATCATAAAGAGTCAGTTATGGAAAATCACTCCATATCAATGTCTCGGTTCATGAACATATGAAACTGCTCAGAGATTTTTTTTTTTACATCTGTGAGGTAATTATTTTGCCAAATACAGTATACTCTCATCATCCTTAAATTGCGAGAAGACTAAAGCTGAAGTTTTCTGTAAATAAAGGTGGAATTAAAACTTAAACAATTAATATCGCACTGTTTTTCAAGCGGAATACAAGCCTTCGATGATTTCACTTTGGCTCCCAAGTTTCGTTGTAGGTAAAAACCATGAAATCTTGCTGAACCGTAAACTGTGGTCTTACACACAACAGCTATCTTGACTTCTTATTTGGGAAATTGAAAATTTCCCGGGATATTATTTTTATAATCCTTCAATTACTCACCCAGGGGGGATTACTCTCCCACCCTCTATTGTTTCACAATACTACTTTGTGTTCAGTGTTTGTACTCAAATAACTGCTGAAAGATCACGTTACTCTATGTAAAACGATGCTATCTTTGTTTGGCTCAAATCGGCCAAACAAGATATTTTAGTCTCTCATTCAAAATAGCAGAAAGTTCTTCCTCTAAAGTCCAACTGACACCAAATACACGTTTTCCTGAAATCGCCTGTTTTCCCTCTTTTAATAGCCAAAGCAACATTTGAGCAAAATAATTCTTAACATTTTTAATTATTTTTTATTCTGAATGTGGGGTTTTTATTTACTCAACACTTATCGGGCCGTCTCGTGGAAGGTAAATATTTTAGCCCTACAGTGTACTCGAAGAAACAGTGCATGTGGTGTACGTTTACAAACTTGAATAGTAGAGAGGCCATTTGGACCGAAGTGCTCTAGTTAAGCTTTTCGCTCAACCAAAATTCCAGAGCTGCCAGCCATGTTAAAATTAATTATTAAAGTTTTTTTTTTTTTTTTTTTTTTTTTTTTTTTTTTTTTTTTTTAACTTTCAAATTTTGAACAGTGGGAAAGATTTATTGGATCAATATTGATGATATGCGAATTTGGGTGAAAAAAATACAAAAATACAAATGGACTTTAATATGAAATAAAATAACATAACTTGCTTTTAAGAATAATCATAACAGAAATAATTTTAAACAAAATATTGCAAAATAAAATCACATTTTACATTGTCAGTATTATCTATTCCGCAAAGCATTGCAATTTTCTGAGGATTCTTTTATTTTTACATTTTTTTCTTTTTTCTGAAAATCTTTGTCTATCTTCAAATCTCCCAAATTGAGAATTGTTGTAATAATGAAAGGTTGTAAATTTTCTTGATGTTAAAAGAGTTACCCTTAAGATTAGTTATTATTCAAAAATGTGTATACCTTGATATATCTTCAGAAAATGACCAATAAAGATGTGTCAAAGTCTCAAAAAGTGAAATTCTTTTCAAAGTTTGATTTTTCTGTATATCATTTTAGAGCATTATTAACATAAGACTGGCAACCATGGATTCTTATCACTGCTCCAGAGTTCCCTTTACTCGGCAATACTGCAATATGCAGTGCACGAACCCTGCACTCTACAGATGATGCTGTTGACTCAGTTTATTATGGCTGGTGGGTGCAGTGTGTGATTAACGTCACTTCATAATGTTGAAAAAATGCATTCAAATAGGTTTGTTATGATTCTCATTTATTTACAATTATATAAATAGCTCCTTTTACATTCCCCCAAATAAATTTCCAATTCCCTCCCCAATTTCATTTTTGTAGCAATAATGGATTAACAGTCCAGGTTTAGCCTGTTGTGCTCACTGTGTGTGGCTGATGAGCCTGTGCTGCTGTGCACTGGGCTGTGTGTCGTGTGAAGGTTTTTGTGCTGTGCTGTTGCCTGTCATGCACCTGTGCTAAATCGTTAATTATAATACTGGGCTAGGCCTATATGATAATGTAACTCATGAACTTGTTAGGAGTTAGAAAGCAACTCCAACTCCCCTTAACTTTATTTAAACTTACAATTTCATTCACAGCATAGCCTATCTGAGAGCTAGGTTCTCTTTGTGTATGTTGAGTAGCCCTACCTTGATGTGTGATAATAGTAAATAGCTCGACCTACATTACCTACGGCTCAATTAATAGCAATCTATGACTAGGGCCGAGCTGATCTAGACTAGTCTAGGCTAAGTGTTCTATGACTATCTGAGTATATGCATATTCGAAGCCGACGGTTCTAAAAATCTAACTGGATGTGAGAAATAGAACCATAACATTGAGTAATAATAGTCTATAATACTATATCACTATAAGACCTTTTACTACCGTACTAGTCTAGGCCCTACAAGGGGTAGCATATCGTCGGTGAATTGCGAGATCAGTCTTGATTCCCAACAATAAATTTTGCGAGAATCATCCACTCGCTACGTACATTTCTAACGTTTACGAGAATCAACATTGTTTCACGTAAATCAGTTTGCGAGAATCTTTACGAGTTTCGATTCTCGGATTCTCCACCAGGTCCTAGACTCAAAATATGCCATCATTTTTATTACTACCTGCGTGTAGTAGTAGCTTAAAGTCTGCTTACTGGTAGACTAGTGGACATCAGGTGCAACCACAGTAGTGGATAAATGTAGCCGAGCCAGATTCAAATGAATATATTGATGTGCTATGCAAGCCTGATACTGCTTTGCGTCTGCCTGTGTACAGTACAGCCACTGATATACTGGTTGGGTCTAAGCTGAGCTAGGCCTAGTTTAACAGGCTTGCACCTAAAGACCATCATAAACATGCAATAGATGTATAGTCTATCTAGACCTTATTGTCCCCTTCTTGCATTCATGGGGCGAACTGCATGGGGTGAATGTCGTCCCAAACTCCACTGTGAAACATTGTCTCACTTTGTAACCGGTATTTTGTAATCACACCAAGCCATTCTTTTTGACTAGTTGACAATGGGGTCTTCACAGTTCACCATCATTATTCGAATGGGACATACTGCTGAGCTTTATAAATTCATATAGATTTATGAGAAAAATGTTCAGAAGTTCTGTTTAGAGCATCGGTGAGTGTTTTATTAACCCTCGGTCTATACCTGAGGCCATTTTTTTAACAACACTCCGACGGGGGGGGGGGAGTGGGGGGGGTGGTTTACCACCCCCCTTATTATTCGTTTTCTTGAACACCCGATTCCTGTAAAATTTTTTTTTTGGTACCAAAGGATGCTTTAGAGTTTCTCTTTGTCCATTGGTACCAAAATAAGTACTAACATCCCCGTTATGACGTCCACCATGACGTCAATGTTGAGGAAAGTACGAAATACTGAATATAGGGTGAAATGATATTCGCAATTTTAAATCGACTCAAACCCCTATTATAGCTCTAAAAATGATTTCTTTATAAAAAACTAGTCATTTCCATCAATAGAGTCAAACCCATATGAAAATGTGATTTTCCTACCCTTTTTGGCGAAAATTGAATTTTTTCACTGTGGTGTGTCTAGGCATGTTGGTACTTCTCTTCCGGAGGGGGGGGGGGGGGTGGTTGTTTTTTGTACCACCCCCCCCCCTATCGTCACTTTGGATCACCTGTATCTTTACCTATACCCGGTGGATGTTTGTAATTTTTGGATTAAAAGGAGTGAAACACTCGTCAATTGACAATTACATTAAATAATTTGGCACCAAAAAGGGGGGTTTTAGCAAGCCGGGGAAAAAACCTGAGGGGGGGGGGGTGGTAACCACCCCCCCCCCCCTTCGGTCGACGAGGGTAATAATCGGGGCTTTCTTATATTCGTGAAACGAACAAGACGAAACGGGTAAATCCCATTTACGTTGGAGTGTGTACTAATTTCCCACAGCAATTGCCATGATTTTCCTGTAGCATAAATCTTTTATTTTTAACATTTTTTTCTTGAAATCTTTTTCTATCTTTAAATCTCACAAATTGAGAAATGTATAAAAAATTAACATATTTGTATTTTTCATTGATTTTAAAGAGTTGACCTTAACTTAAGCTCTGCTATTTAAAAATTTGTATACCTTTTTAATTTTTCAAAAATATCAGTTAGATATAAAAATAAATCATTCCAAAAATAAAAAGGTTGATTTTTGATGATTAGAGCATTAATCAACATAAGTCTGGCTCCAGCAAATATTTTTCACTGCTCCAGAGTTTCCTTTTAATGACACCCAGTGTATTAATTGGAATGGATCCATAATCTAGATTCCCATGAAATATTGACCGATATTCCTTCATACTGCTTAGCCTATCTATACTGGCACGCACTGCCTGTACTGCCGACTGTTATGTGGTGCAGTCTTGGCCGTGGTGGTTGGTCTAGGCTGAGCTAGTGAGCTAGGCCCAAGCCATATGCCTTAGGCTAATGGTCTCCCACCTATAGGACCAAGCAGCAAAAATAGGCTATGTGTCTAGGCCTATCCCGTTATTTAGCCTATGGTAACTGGCCTTTTCCCTGCCTTTGATAGGGCGCACTTTACTGTTTTGACTAGTTTGATAATGGCATTCACACTCTTTTCAAAAAATCCAAGTACGAATGTCTATAGACCTGATATTTATGTACCGGTAATTTACAAAAAAAAACATAAAAAATTAATGTTAGACCAGCTGGCGAATATTTTATATTAGATACAAAGCCTACTACCCAACTAACAGGAACATTCAAAAAGATACTTAAATGCATATCGGCAAATACTCTATGTAGGCCTATAGGTAGGCCTAATCGTAATTTCAGAATGAAGTAAAATTGGTTTGCACCAACCTTGCAGCTAGACCACACAAATAAAAGTATAGACTTTATTAGACCTAGCCTTCTCCAGTACAACTTAAATAAAAACTAGGAGGCCTACATTTATTAATGCATACAAGTTGTGTCAATTTCACTAGAGCTACACGTTTGGAACTTAGAAAATGAATAAATCAACACATGAGGTCAAGATTCTTCGCCAAGTTTTTTTTGTAATATGCCGCATTCACTCATGGTATTCAATTAAAATTTAGTCCTCTTCATTTCATAGTAGTGATGGTTTTTATCAGCCCAAGTAGTGTGTAGGCCTAGCCTACAGTCCACGACTAAAGTAAGACCCCTTAAAATTATTAGTGTTGCGGTCAACTTGACCAAGGCCAAAAACCACCTATAGACTACAGGTCTAGTGAGTTTTTTTGGGGGGTTATGAACAGCCAAAAAGTAAAACTGATAATTCTTGCATATAATAAGTTAAAATGTTAACCTAAGTGTTTAGTTTTACTACTTATACTGTCAGAATTTGAAATAAATTGAAAAATAATTGACTGGTTGCCTTGGTAACCGGCGGTTATATTGGAACCTATATTTTGCTAGGTTGGATTAGGCAAAACATTCTAACTCAAAAACTACTGATGCTATCAAGATGAAACAAATGGGAAATTGTTAGTAGGTTCAACATCTTGTGATTGAACTAAAACTATGTTCATACTCAACTAGTAAGGGGGTAATCCACAGGTTTTTCTACATATTTTGCCGAAAATTTAAAAAAATAATTGGACTTTCATTTTTTTTTGTGAAAAAATGCTTTCCTGTCAATATAATCCATCTATCCCTTATACTTTTTGAGAAATCATGTTTTGGATGCGAGACCTTTGCAAAAATCGAAATTCGCCAAAGATGTGTTCAGTTCAGAACGACTCGATAAAACAATAAAATACATAAGAATTAAAAATAAAGAAAAACAAAAGAAATGTTCTGCGTTTTCGCTCATGTCGTTTGACTAAAACTAACTACGGAACCGAATGTCCGATTTGAGTCAAACTTGAAGCAAACGAAAGCTTATATTTCAAGCTAAAACTTTAAATGATAAACAAAATTTGCAAAATATAACCCTGTATAACCCCAAAACCCCTTAAACTACTGAATAACTAAACAATACACTGTAAACTTGTATCTCAAAAGTTCGAAATTGATTGGACTCAATTTTAACCAGGTAAGGTCAGATAAATAATCTTTAGGATCCTTGAATATCAGTAAACTAATTTTATTACCACCCGAGAAATGAAAACACAGGAAGCAATGCGATATGAATGTAGCACATATTTGCCAGGAGTCAGTCTCCTATTTATTTCCAATTCCAAATCAAACTCCTATTTATTTCCAAATCCAAATCAAGTATTTCAAATATTTATGTATCCAAATTCCAGTTTCTTTCCAATTCAATATCAAACTCCTATTTATTTCCAAATCCAAATCAAGTATTTCAAATATTTATGTATCCAAATTCCAGTTTCTTTCCAATTCCAAAACACTCAGCGGACCAGCAAAATACTAAACCACTGAGGCTCCCACTCCTCAGCAATTTGCAAAATAAGGTACCGCGGATTGAACAGGCCCAACTACACATTCGAAGTTCATGTTATAATCTAATGCATACTGCGACTATTAATATACTAAGCCGGTGTGTTCCCACCCCCAGCAATTTGCCAAAGAAGTCCCAATTAGATCCTTATCAGGCGCGGATCTAGGGAGGGGGCGCGCGCATCCCGGTAATTCGGCAAAATCTTGCAACAATCAGCCCATTTTGGACAAGGTTCAGCCTTCCGCCCCGGTTAAATTTGAGTTTTTCAAATCAGGATTCCGCCCTTGCTTATTTGGAATACATAGGATTTACAACTAGTTTTGCTGCGGAACTGACCAATCCACTAGCCTAACTTAAGGTTAACCATCCAATTTCATTATTAACATTATGCTTCAAGTTCAATTATAGAAGGTTCAGATCCATTAAATGACCCCAATTTTTAAATTTCCGCACAAAACAGAATCAAACATATCTTTAAGATAAAACAACTCCAAAATTCTAATTACAACAACAAAAGTTCAATAAACACATGTAATTATTTAAAAAAAAAAAAAACCAATAAAACCTAAATTAGGAAATTAAAAAACCTTCTGCTGGTCTACCAAACATTATGGGAGGGAGGAAATTTTATAATTGTCCACAAACACAGAAGGGCGACGACTCCCCGGTGGCAAATAGCCGAAGTGGACCATTTACAAGAAACCCCCGGTCAGCTTCCCGAAATACAAACACATGATGGTTGTGGAAAACAAAAGGGTGAAGCACGATAAGTTCCCATACAATCGGTAACCCAGGCAACCCAAAAGGGACAGAAATCATTTCCTGGTGTTAAAAATTAGTTTATGCGTTTGCAGTAAACTTTGTTATTATTAGAGTTTACAAACTCTCCCATTTTGGACACAACCCAAGTCAAACTCGATCCTCAAAATGAATGCAAAAGGATGCAAATTGGATATTTTTAAGAGAATGAGGGAGATGAAAAAGGGATGCCAAGCATCCAAAGCTTGCAAATGATGTAAATGGATGCCAAATGTGGATTAAAGTGGGCAGATGCGAACATGAAAACGGATGCCCACATGGATGTGAAACTGGATGTCGAGGATGCAAAAGATGACAAAATGGGATTGCCAAAACATACAAAAGAGGCAAATGGATGCCAATGTCTTAAAAAGTGGATGCCAAAGCACTGAAAGGATGTGCAGGAAATTAAAAGGATGCCAGCTGAGATTGAAAATGTGAAGGTAAATGATCTGGCTGTCAGATGTGGATGCCAAAGCAGGTCGAGGAGAATGCCAAGCAGGGAATCCAATAATTTTGCAAGGACATGCATTTCTCATGCATGTCATGTGATAGGCATGGTCAAAAGGATGCACTAGTTGAAACTAAACTGTCATTATCTTGGAGCCATATTAATGCCATGCACATGTATTACATGGCTCTTCATTTCCATGGATGAATTCCCGTGCGGCAAGCAGATATAGAATGATTGCTGAGGAGTATTTGTGTTCAGGAGTTTTGAAGGTATGGATATTAGAAAGTTAGCAGGATGCATGTCTATTTAACTATATAACTTAACAACAAATGGAGATGTTTTAATTGTACAGTAGTCAAGCATGTCAAATTTTGCACCAAGGGATGCAGAGGTAAAGAAAGACCAACATGGCCCAGGTTGGGCAACTAGGTACGACCTTTTCGTGACCCTATTTTTCTGTTTTATGCAAAATATAAACATTGAGATGATACCCTAGCCTGGTGAATTCACATTGATCTAGCCTAGTCTAGATATTTTTGGATCATGAGGCATTAAATAGAGCTAATATAGCCATTTGCTAAACATTATAATACAGGATAGGCCAGTTGCTAGGCTAGTCCATAGTGAACTCTATGTTGAATGAGACTAGGCCTAGTAGGTCAAACTTTGAGCATTAAATTGGCCGGGATTGGGCCGGTGATTAGGGCCTATAGGGCTATAATTACCGTAGCATAAGGCATAGACTTAGTGCAAACATACATCAAGATTATATATTTCTGACCTCAAGTGCTATAGAGCCTTTAATCAATGAAGTTGGACTGTTGGAAGTTACGTTGCATGGTACATAAGTCTTGAACTACAAAACATTACAATAGCAAACATCCAATCATTGCATCCAAAACTGTATGCTTCATTGAAATCTCTCATGGTGACCGCTGGCACATGCAACCGATCATGTAATGTAGGCCAAATCAGATTTCAGCCTCTGTGGCGGACATCATTGGCCGAATCATTTCTTCCACATCAAACATATATTGATTGCAACAAACGAAGCAAATAGAATACTGTAAAATTTTTCCGGGGGGGGGTGGGGTGGGGGGGGTTTCTGGGGACGAGGCATTAGCGATTGGGTCATGCATGCAGAGATCCTAAATAATTCAGGATAGGACAATCACATCAATGAAGCGAGGAACTGACTGCATGACATCATCTACGTCATTAGTAAGAAGTAATGCTAACATGAATTTAGGTGACTAGTGAAATTGCCTTGGGTGGCGCTATCCTTCGAAAGTCTATGCGGCATTTTGTACACGCAAAACCTGAGTTCTTAATGAGTCTCAGCTGTCTATTACATTTCAGCATTCTAACTTTTTTATAGGCAATCCTCAAGGATGCATCACTCAATAGCAAAATGTCATCCTGTTGAGATGGCCCCACGGACGAGTATGCCGCTGCAGCTCTTACATATTTCGGCAATTTTGCATCCATTGTCGGATCCAAGTGGCATCCATTTCTACTCCAGTTTTATCCAGTCTACTCCCATTCTACTCATTTCTCATCCATTTATTCCCCCACTTTCTATTTTTTTATCATTCTTATCTCTTTCTCATCCATTGTCATCCACTTTTAATCTTTGGTTGGCATCCTTTTGAAGGTAAATTTTGGATCCACGGCATCCTATTTCATCTGGCATCCTTTTTAGAGAGGATGCCGCTAATTTGCCATATTTCGTCATTTTGCATCCAATATTTATCCTTTTGGCATTGACTTTTCATCCATTTCTCATCCATTTGGTATCCGTTTAGCATCCAATTCCACTTATTTGGATCCATTGCATATTTGGCATCAATTTTGCATCTCTTCAAGCATTCATTTTTTCATCCATTACTGGTATCCAAATGGCATTCAATTTTCCTCCCCTAATTTTTGGCTTGGGAAGGTACAGAATAGATCTATGGATCTTAAGGTGCTTGTTCCTATTTACGTGATCGTTTTTCTTCTGAAAGCCTATCACTTACAAACACTCGCACCGCGTATTTTGGGGAAACAAAACTGCAAGGCTACTATTCACTCCAGTGCTAATCTGGTTAACCAAAAATGGCAGGCATCTTTAATTGATATTCTATGCCATTTGAAATGAGACTTGAAACTTTATGTGTAAGCCTGTAGAATATTGTGTAAACTAAAAAAGACCATGGCCCGATTGCGAATAGCCTTACAAAATCATGTTTAGTGTCATATCAAAATGGAATTGAAATTCGGCGTGAAACTTTCACGAGACGGTATGCGGTGCGAGGTCGTTTACAACCAAAGAGGAAAATTTTTATAATGAAATCAGGCCACCCCTTTAATATTGGGCCCCAAATAGGGCCAACACTTTATTATTTTTTCAATTGGGGGTGAAAATTAGCAAAAATCACTAAAAAAAATTACCATCCCCAAAAAATCCTACCAATTTTACTGCTTTACAAATGTGTTTATCCCAAATAACAAAATTATAGGTGATAAGTATGTCTGACAGCAAATAAAGTTGTACTAAATTTACCTTAACACATATTTTAATATTTGAAAATTTTGGAAAAATGAAGCATAAATACTTTAACCCAACATACTTCACTTTAAAAAGATGTCAGCTGGGTAAATCAAGAGTAGAATATACTACATAATATTACATCACAAAAGTACGGACTATTTTTTTATGTAAACTTCAGTTTATGGGTAAAACTGGCAAAAATCCACTAAAAATTAACATTGCCCCCCCCAATCACACCAAATGGGCTATTCCAGAAAACAATGCCCCCCCCCTATAGAGGGCGCCGGAATTCCAGACTTTTGGCCACTTTTGAAAGCTGGAATTACAGAATTTAAGGCTACTATGGGGGGGAATTCCAGACCCATTTGAGTAAGAGGGTACGGAATTCCAGTTGTTTTTACGATTTTCAGAGGAAAAGGCCAGAAAAAAATCATATTTTCAACACTTTCTATACCCCTAACCATAATCCTCTGGGAATTCCCTTTTTTTTTACATTTGTAGTCTAGGAATTCCTAGAATTTACGGAAGGTAGTGTCTGGAGTTCCTGGTAATTTACCGAAGGTAGCTTCTGGAATTCCAGATAATTCATGGAAGGATAGCCAGGAATTCCAGATATTTTGTGAACAAAAAATGTTGCCCTCTATGGGGGGGGGGCATTTTTTTCTGGAATAGCCCAATATGCATCATTACTATTTTGGTACTCACAAATATCAAATCTATATGTAACAAGTACTCTTAATAGCAAATATGAAGGTTGTACTAGTTTACTTTTCAAATTAGAGCTATTTTAATATTTGACATTTTGGGGGAAAAAATTAAAAAATCACAAAAATACATTATTCAAACCAAAATAACTCAGGCCATGTCACTTTTCAGAAATGCCAGCCACATAACAGTTAAAAAGGAGAATATATACTAAATAATATTAACATCATTAGGAGCTCTGGAACAATTTTTCTATGTAAAAATTAGTTTTTGGGTAAAATTGGCAAAAATCACTAAAAATTAACATTTTCCCCCAAAATCATACCAATATGCTTCATTATATTTCTACTCATAAATATCAAATTTATGTACGCATCTTCAGAGCAAATATGAAGCTTGTACCAAATGTACTTTTCAAGTTATAGATATTTTAATATTTGACATTTTTGGTAAAAAATAGAAATCATGAAAAATGTGTATTTCAACTCAAACTAACACAGGCCACGTCACTTTTCAGAAATGCCAGCTGAGTAAAATTCAAAAAGTAGTATAATATTATTATCACTAGAAGCTCTGGAATATTTTTTATGTAAAATGAGTTTTTGGGTAAAATTGGCAAAAATCACTAAAAATTAACATTTTCCCCCAAAATCATAACAATATGCTTCATTATATTTCTACTCATAAATATCAAATTTATGTGTAATAAGTATTCTTCACAGCAAATATGAAGCTTGTACCAAATGTACTTTTCAAGTTATAGATATTTTAATATTTGAAATTTTTGGTTAAAAAAATAAAAATCATGAAAAATGTGTATTTCAACTCAAAATAACACAGGCCATGTCACTTTTCAGAAATGCCAGCTGAGTAAAATTCAAAAAGTAGAATATACCAGATAATATTATTATCACTAGAAGCTCTGGAATATTTTTTTTCTATGTAAAAAATCAGTTTTGGGGTAAAATTGGCAAAAATCACTAAAAATTTTCCCCCAAAATCACACCATTATGCCTCGTTACAATTTTTAATCACTAATATCAAATCTGTATGTAATAAGTATTCTTCACAGCAAATATGAAGGTTGCACTATATTTACTTTTCAAGTTATAGCTCTTTCAATATTTGATATTTTTGGTAAAAAAATAAAAATCTTGAAAATGCATATTTCAACCCAAATAACTCCGGCCACGTCATTTTTCAGAAATGCCAGCCAGGTAAAATTCAAAAAGTAGAATATATTGAATAATATTAACATTATTGGAAGCTCTGGAATTTTGGGTTGAACGGACACCCCAATATCCAGAAGTGGCCTCTCTACTATGAGCATTCCAGATATTTTTTTCCAGTTGATTGTTTTTATTCCCTGCACGCTTGGGCTGTTCTGAAAGACAGGTCGACGTCTGTCCAAGTTGACACATGACCTCCCATAAAAGTGCCATATGGCTGGGACTACTATACTCTACGAATACTCATTCCAGTGTCTGGCATGGTCACTTAATTCACTGGCATCATGTCTGGCATGGTCACTTAAGACCAGATCAACTCTCTATTACACCTAAGACAGAACTACCACCTGGCAGCAATCTCCCACGCAAGGAATGGGTCACCTTAAACCGGATTCGCACAAGAGTCGGTCGCTTCAATAGCAACATGCACCGATGGGGGCTGCGGCCATCGCCAGCCTGCATGTGGTTCTCCATCACAGACTGCGGATCACATTGTCAATGAGTGCCCTACCTTTCGTCCACCGGTGGACACAGATTTCTCAAACCCAACCAATCAACAGTGAGTTGGCTCCAACGCTTTAGCTGCTGCCTCATACGCAAGAAGAACTTAATTCCGTAACACTGGCTAGAACCGTCTCTGCACGCAGAGACGGTTCAACACATTATTGAAATATATCGCCCGTGATGTAGGCATATCCTAAATGTAAGCCCTCGAGCGTTAAGACGATACCTTTTTACATATAAATCAAATATCGCAATACTGTTTTGGCACAAAAGATACGATTGCGTGGAAGCTGCTGCTAATGTCAAAACATCTGGGTTTGATTCCACCTTCAGGCCATTCCACCGAAAACCTGTACAAGGAAAACTCACTAAAGCATTATATAAGGGTGAGGATAACCATGATAACAAACCACAAACCTGTTATTGTAGGCAACGTAACCGTATAACCTGAAGAAATTCCAGCTCCTTCGGATAGCTCAGACCATCCTGCAGAATTCTCACGTAGTTCACCATTGAAATCAGTCATTTCCCAGACCTCATACTGATACCCTTTGATACTAGAATGGTTGTCCTCCCATCCGCTGAATTTAATTTGAAAGCTTGACTGCAAAAATATTAATGAAAAATATATTATTAGAGGTGCTGTACCAAGATTTTCATTTCAATCAATGTTTTGCCCATTGTGTTGGCTACTATTATGCTACTAATAATGATGAACCTGACTTTTTTTCAGATGCGCTTACTGTCTCAAAGAAATGGTATTATAACTGTATAATTACCTATGAAAGATAAAGATTTTATATATATTAAGAATTATAGACCAATTTCTTTAATCACGGTTGACTACAAGATTTTTGCTAAGGTATTGCCCAATCGTCTGAAACAGTGTCTTCATGCTCTCATCAATCCAGATCAATCTGATTTTCTTCTGGGCAGGAATATTGTCGCTAACGTTCGCTTAATTTAAGATGTTGTTGACTATAGACCGTATCCAATATGACGTCAGCCACCAGACATGTTGGTGGACAAGATGCATACATTCCAGGACTACAATACATTAAGCTGTCAATCGATCTGTTTAGCGATTGCACAGGGATCATTGACAGGTGAATGTATTGTAGTACCGGAAGGCGTCTATCTTGTCCACCAACATGGCTGGCTATTGAATACGGCCTATACTGATGCAAATGAAATTCCTGGGGCTATTTTACTTCTTGATATTGAAAAAGCTTCGCGTCAGTCATTTTGTTACAAGTTTTGAAATATTTTAATTTTGCAGTCCTGGATTGAAACCATTTACTCTTGTAGAAAGAGTTACACGATTAATAATGGCTTTTTGATTGAATCTATCGATATGACCAAAGGCATTTTCAGGGCTGCCTTATCTCTCCATATTTATTTTTATTGGTTATTGAAACGATGGCTCTTGCAGTCCGTGAAAATGTTAATATCAAAGGTATTCCCATTGGTGATAGAGTTAAAAATTCCCCTTCCAGTCGAGTCAACAGATGGGTCTGATGAGTCTTTTAATAACCTGTTTGCTACTAAAGAAATTCGCTGATTGTTCTGCGTGCAAAATTAATCTTAGTAAATCTGAAGCAATTTGGATTGTTTGTATGGTTGATTTATATTATAAAATCAAGTTAAAGCAAATTGAAGGGACTTTGAATTGTTGGCGCACAAAAAAACCTTTCTATGATTGGAAAGATATGCGTAATTAAATCTCTTCTCTTACCCCGGCTTCTTTATCCCAGTTTTGTGTATTAAAATCCCCGGCCCCGAATATTTTTTTTTTCAAAGAGCTTGATAAGATGTTTTGTTTTTTGAATTTATATGGAATGCAGGGAATGTTAGAGTTAAAAGGGTGTATAGGTTCGTAACAATTTTAACCATTGTGATCTTCGTATGATTGACCCTTATTATTTTTATGTAGTTAAAAAATGATGTAGGTTAAATTATTGTTTGATAATAATTTGGAAAGCTTTTGGAAAAATGATTGAATTATCTGGAGATCTGTTGTGGGAATCTTATGCTCCCGATAGTCTCCTTAATAACTTTCATAGTTCAAATTGGCTGACACCATCAGAATCTGCTATGTGTATCGTGACAGAGCCTGCCAGAAAATCCATGGTAAAACATTTTCTGACTTTGTGTATCATCAGTGTTTATGGTACAATCGAAATATCAGATCAGAACTAAGAAATGCATTTGTATTGTGTACATTAATGATGTTTAAAACCCACCTCTCTCTGGGAGTAAGCTTTTTGAAGAATTGATTTTGAATTTTGGTATTTCATATGAAGACAAGGGGAAATTCAATTTTCTCATGAAATGTATCCCCAGCTCGTGGCTTCAGGGAGTGTTGACATGTTTGAGGATGTCACTTCTCAACTTGTTAAAAGTTCCAAAGGTCCCAAGGTTTACATATTATTCTATTTTGACTGAGACGTGTATTCCTGTAAGTTGTAATGACTTTTGGGAAACTGTTGTCAATGTTAATGTTGCTGCTGATGGCCCTAAGGACGCGGACTGGGAACAAATTCATTTACGCAATTGTAAATCCTCAATTGATACAAAACTCCGCTCTTTTTATTTTAAGGTTTCTTTTTAAAATAAATTGTAAACATTCCCAACTTTGTGACTTTGTAAATAAAATCATGAAACAATTATTGTGATTTAATGTGATTTTGTAAAGCCTATTTGGGATGATCTTGTCAGCATCATTCATGATAAACATGACATTGATTTCTCTATTTCAAACTTTGATAAGATGTTTGTGGATAACTTTCTCACCTATTTGTTTTTGTGTGTCAAATGTTATATTTATGTTTGCAAACTTCAATGTTAGAAGCCCACTTTTGCAGCTTGTAAAGCTTTCATTAGGTTAATAGGGAGACCGAATACTCTGTTGCTATGAAAAGGGGGGGGGGGGGAACTTTGAAGTAATTTTAAAATGGAGGTTTGATTTTTAATACCTCCTTGAAGTTTGTGACGTACTGCATATCTTTTTCCAAAAAATGGTGCTGTTCATCTAGTGTATATATTCTATAAGTACTACCTGTGTGTGATTTTTTACATGTAGTTTTCTGCTGAATTGTATTTTTTTTGGTAATTGTACGTTATTTTTGTTTTGTAATTGGCTGTTTTTTATGACTTTTTTAAATGCAATAAAAACTGAAAAAAAGATAGATTATATTTATGTTATAACTATAGGAAAAGGTGAGTCGATAAAGCACAGGGGTAAGAGCAGATTATATTCAGTACATATAGTCGGAGACATTACCCTACACCTTACAGAAAAATACAGAACACAAGGACATGATTTGTAGGCCCTTTTTTTTTTGGTTGTGACAATTGACGATTCCTAGGTCACTTGTGACCCTGATTAATTCAGGAGACTTGTACGACTAAATGCATCATTCTGCGTTAATTCCGTACAAGTCTGATGATTTCATCCGGATCACTAGTGACCCATGTCCCGTAATTGTCGGCAACCCGATTTTTTATGCAGGAACACTTACCACATTAAGCACAGATCCGCCAACATCAAACTGGTCCCCTTGTGCCTACGTCTGTATCAACGCAGTGGAAAGGAACTACCATATCAAGTTTCCAAAGCTTTCAGAGGTCGCGGTACTTCCTTCATAATGTTTAATAAATGGTATTTTTCGTCTCTGTCATTCAACTGTAGTCGCCCTCTCATTAGTTCACTCACTTTTGTATACAAACTATAAACACACACAAAAAAATCTACCATAACAATTAATATATGTTGTCTATTCACACTTTTCCGGTTTGACTTACACAAATATCACACATTCATCACTGTTACATTGATCTTCTATGCATAAAGGAGTAACTGCTATGGTATAGTTGGCACAAAAAGTAATACTCGGCATGTTTTTTTTCGACCAGTATTGTTTCAATCCTATAATTTTGAAGTTTTTGAAAAATAACTTTGTGTTGCCTAGGTCTTGCTCTTAATTTAACACTCACATGTACAAATCGTGCAAAAATGGTTCAGATAGGAAACCCGACAGATGCAAACCCGCTAAAAAAAGTTTGCACCTTTTGGAGTTTCATGGGTCACTGTGGTGTTACAAGGTAGAAGTACATGTGTGTGTTGGTTTTACACAAAGAAGGTTCCGACTGAATGAGCGAGATCCTCTTAATTGCGATACCTGTTGTATGTCAGGTAGCCATGGTCCACCTTATGGCCTAACCGTAAAATTGAGTATGGACACAATTTTTTCGCTGAAAATGATAGATAAGGGTGTGTAGAATAAGAATCTGCCGGGTGTTACCTGGGCATCCTTGAGCATTCGAGAAACTCCAGATTGCGTCGCTATAAATTATATTATCTATTCAACTATATTATCAAACTATAGAATGTACTAGGTTACTATAGGACCCAATGAACATTGCTGGCACTTGTAGCATTGAGTCATACTCCAAATTCAAAATGGAAGCCAATCTAATCATTTTAATATGCCCTATAACACAAATACCTGCGATAAAAATACATGAAGTACTTAGATTATGTTGTTTAGACACAATAAATGTATTCTGATACTTTTAAGTTGTAACATGACGTCAATCACTATGGCCCCAAAAACGTGAATATCTTCCAAAAATACTTGACACAAATTTTAATATTACCTTCAAGTATAAAATATTGGGCAATGACAATTGAAATGTACCTATGATCATATCCAGTGTATACCAGGATAATCCGGAAAAACAAAATGTTCAAATTATAATTGAGTGCAATATATGTGAAAAATGTAATTCCTATGGTATTTTTTGACAACTTTGCACCATATTAGATTTATTTCGATTTTTGGCGCATTTAAACAAATTGAAATGTATTTACATTGGGTAGGTCAAAGTACATTTCTAATGTAATTAACACATTGATTTCGATATGAACGCTGTAAACTTATAAATTTGTGCCAAGTAATTTTTGAAGATATCCCGTTTTTGGCTGCCATATTGATTGACGTCATGTTACAATTTTAAAATGACAGAAATACATTTACTTGTGTCAGCAATAACCAAGTACTCGCGTCTATTTTATCGCAGGTATTTGCTGTTTAGATGGCATATTTTAATTATTGGATTTGGCTTGCATTTTGATTTTTGAAGTGTGACTTAATGTTACAAGTGCACTTGTTCATTGGATCCTATATATATCTAGTAACTCCCTATTTTGATAATATAGGCTTGAATATATAATTATCATTTATGGCGGACGCCCATCTTGGATTTCTCAAAATGCTCAAGGATGCCAGGGGCACCCGTCAGATTCTTATTCTGCACCCTAATCTATTATTTTTTCAGCAAAAAAATTGTGTCCATACTCATCTTTACGGTCACATGAAGGTTCTACCTGACTATATATTTTGGTTATTCATTATATCATCAATCATGGTTATAACAATACAATACAAACAATATTTGGGGTAACCCCCAAATGATGTCGTTGCACCTTAACAAAAACAACAATACCATATAATGGATTTTAATGGCCAAAGGTATAGTTCCGGGGGGGGGGGGGTTCTTAGTGGAAAAGCCACATTTGGGGCAATTTTCTTTGTTTCCTAACATACAATTCATGATTGCCGCCAATATGGCCACCTTCCAACAACTAAGAATCATATGAATTGTCATTACATATTTAGTTTTATCATCATAAACGTTACGCAAAAGTGAAACTGAAGTACAAAGATTATTTCTTTCCCCTTAATAGAAAATCATATTTGTTCTTTTTGTTGCAATCATGCAAATGGCCTTCCGAAACCTTCAAACCTAAATTACCATATACCTATTATCCTACTAACTAAACACGTGTAAATATGGTGGATATTGTTTTTGGGCCAGTCAGAAACCATCTTTGTTTTTATTTAGTTAACATAACTCCAGATGGCAGCCAAAATGGTCATCTTCAAGATCTTTGAACTTATAAGCTGCCATATATTATTATATGTAATACATTTTATACTCTCTAAATGTAAAAGAGTGCAAATCATTCTGAGTGAATCTAGGGACCAGTCTTTGTTGGAGTTAAATTTTACTCTTTAAAGAGTGCATTTTGTTTATGATTACTCTCTGTGAAGAATTGACAGAATTCACTCTCAAAGAGGGAAATTTAACTCCAACAAAGACTGGTCCCTAGAGTCACTCTTTGAATAGTGATTTTCACTCTTACATTTAGAGAGTATCATCCGCAAATTATTATAAAATTGATTATTAAAAGTATGAGATAAATTTCCTTGAACATTAACACTCATTTATGACATTTTGATTTTTCAAAGTTAGACACATGTAAAATTAAAATAAAGGTCAATATGGCCACCTCAAGATTTTATCAATTGCCATATTTGTAATATAATTTTTACATAATATAAAAATTATGATAAAACTAAATACAAATGAATGACATGCGATATTTGTCTTTCACTACTCCGACTACAAAAAAACTGTTAGAAAGTCATGATCTGATTGTCTCTTTTGTTAAACATGTATAAAATTCAACATGGTGGCAAATATGGGCATCTTTCAGGATCTTTAAAACGTATTAACTGCCATATATTAGTAGCGTATCTTAAACTTATGGATATTAAGCACAAAAAATGCCAAATATGACTTTCTAATGGTTAGAGACATCTCGTACTTTTTACACTTTTTCGGGTATATGCTATAGTCGATTCGCGTGATATGTTCGTCCCCTAGAGTTTTGGACCTATTCCAATAAGTCGGAGAGGGGTCAACCTAGCTCTACCGGGAAAACAAAAGAATTCAAATGCACGTGCCACACCGGATTATCTTGGAGGACACTCCGATCATTTAACTCACTCACCTGGCACTCAATACAATTCCATTCATGTATGGAAACGCACTATAGTGTATTTCAGTCCTTAACATTGCTCTCAATAACATGATTAACAGAAGTCCCTTCGTTTCATTGAATTTTCCACCTCCGCAAGAATGGTACGGGGTCACATATCAGATGAATCGAGTGTAATACTAATAATATTACAGATGTTTTTGAGATTTTTGTAGGTATTCATTGCGGCTGCCATCTTGAATTTTAAGCATATTTAAAAAGCAAAGACATCAGATATGACCTTCTAATAGCAACTTGAAGGTATAATATCACGTACTTTTTACCCTTTTATTAAAACTTATGGATGTTAACTTCATAGGGAGAGATTTGTGGTAATTTCTATCTTTTTAAGATCTTTGAATGCAACCATACAGGCCGCCATCTTGAATTGCGAGCCTGTTAACAAAGTGTCAATGTAAGAAAATGTCAGATACACGGTTTAACGCATGATTTAAGGCTTAATTTCACTCACAAACTTGAAACCATATCATTTTTGCAGGGGGGGGGGACTCTGTACTACTATTATACTACTATGTGTTTCACATACCTTTTGTAACGTTGTTGTTAACAATGTTAATGGATTCTTGGACCCTGAAACATGGGTATATACCGACGCCGATAAATTTTCGTGGGCCAAAATGTTCTTTTTTGTTGTTCATGACTCGGAATTTCGCCCATTTTTGTACGTATTTTCGGCGGGTCTCGCACGGAGTTAACACATATTTTTCCTTCTAATTTCTACCGGAAATCAAAGTTTGGTATCTATATACCTGATCAGTTACATAAATTGAACCGAAAATTAAAATATCATTTTGATTGTTAGGTTTTCTTCGATGACTCGCAAATATGGGCGCTTGGATTTGAAATTTTGTGACGTCATATCGGTGGTCACGTGCTATAAAAATACTGGAAGTAATGCCACTGGCGTTCCTACTGTATACTAAGACCCACGGTTCAGTTCAGATGGTATAAAAATCTCAATTTTTTTAGGTAAGTCGGAGGGACAAGGTTGTGTATTACTAAATGCCCCTATAAATTTTCTCGCAGCCCAAGCGTCAATCATGCTCAAAACGTGACGGTGGATTTGTACGGAGCCTTTTAGGGGCTTTAATTTTTTTCGAGCCCCCCTCCCCATATACCTTCAAACAAAACATCAATATACAGCCTGTCTAAAAAAAATTGTACAATCAGAAAAAAAAAAATTGGTTAAATATGAAATTTCAAAATAAGTCTTCTTACTTGACATAATATTAAAGAACAAAGACCAGGCTTTCCAAAGGTGTTTGTTTCATCTCATTTACTTTTGTCAATCCAGAGATATAATCAATTTAGTGCGATATACCAAAATCGATTTTGTGCCACTTTTATGCATGGGCAGAGTTGTTTCGCCCAGCTATGCCATACTGTCTTAAAGCTCACAAAAGATTGCAACTTGACAAAAAGAAACAAAACACAGATTAAATTTAGTAAACAAAGGAAGTCTACTTTTATCGACACAAGTTTTAATAGTCAACATAATCAGTTCAATTATAAAAATCTTCTTTTCATAAATGACAAACAATACAAATATTTATTGCACGTCAATGAAATGGAGCTTTGAATTTATTACAAGATTGGTATCTGTTAAAATCAGGCCAGAAGGAATGTAATTGCAACCAAAATAAACACTCCAAATCCAAAGAAATGGTTTAAAATATTGCACTATCTTTGTGCATTTACTAATTGTTGAAGTCAATAAAAATTTGAATTTGGAAGCAAAGTATCAAAGTAGTGGTAGGAATTTGCGTTTCATGATACTTCAAGACCATAGAAACTCTCTCCTCCAGATTGCTGTACGCCGGTTGTACGCTCATGTTCTCATCTGACAAACAACAGTATGTGGAATGTTGTTATTCACTTTATCTTAAAGCCAGAACTTACTGATCATAACTTCCACCATTATGTTACTGTTTTCGTATCTTTTAGAGTTTCTTTATGAAGTTAATCCCTTTTTAAAGAATTCCATATCTGTTCAAGAGTGAATAACTTATGCTTAACTAATTCGTTCACCGTTTTCACTCAACCAGAAAGTGGACAAACTCGAGTTTTGTGTTCCGCAGTAAACTGGAGTTATCTCTCGATTGAAATAAGCAATT
This sequence comes from Ophioderma brevispina, assembly GCA_023653785.1. Classification (NCBI taxonomy): domain Eukaryota; kingdom Metazoa; phylum Echinodermata; class Ophiuroidea; order Amphilepidida; family Ophiodermatidae; genus Ophioderma; species Ophioderma brevispina. The sequence goes on along the minus strand of JAMKCH010038629.1, from coordinate 5,463 downwards.
GAGATGAAACAAAAAATCCTGGAAAGCCTGGTCTTTTCTCTTGAACGTGATATACAAAACAACTTACTTATGTTGAGATATAATATTGAAAAAAAAAAAATCGGTTTTTTATTGTACCATTTTTTTTGAGACAGGCTGTACAGCAATCTACAGAAACCCTATAGAGGCTGATCAGGGGTGGGTACAGCCCTATTCAGGAGTGGATCCCTGACTAGTAAAGGTAAAATTTGACGATATTGCAGTCATGTTGACAAGCATGTGGTCCAGGGCTCATACAAAGCGCAGAACCCTTGCAATATTTGCTTTCTATTATACGTATTTACTCATGCAAATTGATAGAACCATTTGAAATTTTGTAAGTGGTCCACCACAAATACCAGGTTTGGGGCACAGTCTTAAAAATCAAAATCTTAACCCTTGTCGCATTTTTCAGTGCATTTTGGTGCAAATAGGGGATGATCTAATAGGTCAATTATTTTTTTTAATAATTATCTTAAATATCACTTGGCGAGTGATAATAAAGAAATACATAAGAAATGTTCTCGAGTAAATTTCTAGTTGGTATGATGCATAATGAATTTATTTAATGTTTTAATACATTAATTTTGATCATACTAAAAATATATTTGCTTATAAATTACAGGGTGAGCACTTTCTACAAATGTATACAAAATTGCATCGATCGTGCCAGACGTGCTTGCTTAAATCGAGCATAAAATTTGAACGGAATGTCTTATTTACCTCAACAAAAAGCAAATGAAAGCTGAAGGTTAACACTTTGCTATCATGCTATAATCTCAACTAAGCTAGTAGACTCAAATTTTTTAATTTGAAAACATATACCCTTTTACGTTGAAGGAATAGCTGGTGTTTTATAAACGGATTTATAAATACTTTTTAACTTTTAATGTCTACTAAATTAGGAAACAATTCAGCCAACTTGAATATGCTTAGTTTGCAACAAACATGCTGTTGTTTTAGGAAGTACCATTTTGATTTACCTCCAGCCCGTGGAAAAAATTTAAGATGTTGTTTGATATCAAAAGGACTATAAAAGGTTTTTTTAAAAAGAGTCTAATTTGGGGGTAAACAATTCAAATTCGTCTTGTATTAATTTAAAGGGACATAAATAATGGCATGATGAAAAAAACTGACGTAATGAAAAGGACCCTTACTGAAATCACTTTCACTAGTTTGAAAACAATTTGGATGTTTACATTCTGTAAAAACAGTAAAAACAGGAGGAGTTCCAGAGAGAGGTGGCAGTTTGTGGCAATTTCTGGAACAAAGATGCTGACATACTGCCATAATTTACCAAACTTGAAAAGCATGTTGCCATCAGCTTACAGACCATTGCCATTGTACATGTGCTAATCCCGGTTAATCCATCTTTCACTTGCCAGATCAATATCTTACTACAAGCCTTAAGTACAATGCCTGAATCCCGGTCTGAATGCTTTTGAATTGTTCCGCAAAAAATGCTAGATACACTGTAAATTCTGTCAGGGATGTGAACACCTTGCTTTTCCGTTCCAGAAATTTCCACAAACTGCCCCCCTCCCACCCGGAACTCTTCCTGTTTTTACTGTTTTTACAGAATGTAAACATCCAAATTGTTTTCAAACTCGTGGAATTGATTTCAGTAAGGGTCCTTTTCATTATGTCATTTTTTATGCCATTATGTCCCTTTAAGACTTACAATGGCTGTCAGAAAGCAGAACCGACAGCCGGTGTTGTCATGACACAAGCTCCATAATTGGCTTTTAAAAGCGTTAAAAACTCAACTTACATGTCATCTGAATCCACTGACGAAAGGTCCACATTCAATTGCATCTCACACGCAAGAAGCGATTTCTTCGGTTCATCGTTAGATCCGCTGTTAGGACACGTCTTTGTACTTTGTACATCATCTGCGTCAAAATAGCACGATAATATAGTATATAGTACGGTATGGTGTGTACTCCTGTAGGATTTTCATTAAAGGGGAACTAAACCTTAAAAGAACGACAAGCATATGTTTATATATACACCCATGTATAATACTCCATATAGGAGTAATTTCTATCTCTCAAACCCATTTCATCTCAAAATTTAAAGTATTAATAAAAAAAATATTAATTAGGTGTTCATAGGTGAATCCATTTTGACTCTGATATCCATAATGTCTGAGGGCGAGTTTGATGTTTTCCAGTTCTTGTATTTTGTCCTCGTCCTCCGACATGACGGTTTCAGCACAGTGAACCAGTGTTCTAATGCGATGAAAGTCCCGTCCTTTTTGAGGTGGATCAACGTATCCAGCATAGCTAATTAGCCTTCCTTCTCAACCTCGATGGTAAATGTGATGGTTGGAGCAATGGTGTTGATGTGGTTTGCAAACGAGACTAGATGGTCTTTGTTGATAATGACATACGTCCAAAATGAAGGAGGGTATGGAGCCGTCGCAACTTGCAAGGGCTGTCTCCTCGAACTATTCCATATAGATGTTAACGATAATGGGGGAAACCTGTGATCTCGTCGCAGCTCTCCGGGCCTGGCCATAAATCTGCCTATTAAAGATAAATTATGTAGTCTCTAAACAGAAACATAATCTGTGACTTGTTGTCCTGGGAGCTTCGTGCGTTCCGCCAGGGTGGAACCATTGGTCAATTTATCTTTGACCACAGCAAGGCGCCTTTGCCTCTGGTGCAGATAGTGGGGGACAGATAACAGATAAGGCAAACTATTCCTTATTTCGATCCTTTAAGCTAGGGAAACAATTTGCACCACATATTAACTGAATCAAAGCAACTTTTAACTTTTGACCCATGTACACACCAAAATTGACTTTTTCACCATTTTTACAGTTTTTACCCCATAACTCCGGAACTATAAGCCATAGATAGTATAAACTATACCTTTTTGGAATCCTTGTGACCAGACAAACACCACGGTGTGCTTTTTAACACATTCAGAACATTTTAAATTTTCGACCCCTGTATAACCTTGAAACCCAAGCTGGGGGCCATTAAGGGGGGTTGCCAAGTGCTTCCATCAATTTTATGGATTATCAATGCCTAAAGTACTTGTGTGCAAAAAATTCACAATTTTATCCGGAAGCGCACACTCTTACACTACAGTCCCCTGCTAAGAAGGTCCTGGGTTCTAATCCCACTAGGACCGTAAAAATCAATTATCCGCTCTCCCCATGGTTGCATCTGAAAGACGCCGGGCAGATGAGCCATGACAAAGACCTCGCTACAGTCTATTCCGATAGGGTAATCCCCTGGTGTCGGAGAACAATGGACTGTCCTGTAAATCCGGTGTGCTATCTGTGGCGCCCAGTTGTCAGCATAATCTTCTTGATTACAGTTGTTAATGCCAAGATATGCCTGACATAAAAAAAGGACATCCGGACCTGGTAAATAAGGCCATTACGTCATATGACGCCATGATTTCATTCTTGCCCAGTTTTACGGTCTTAAGTTTATTAACAAAGTCCACAGAGTTCTTAATGTGGTGTTCTAAAATTCCTGCTAAAGGTCCACTGATGTCGGCAAGAAAACTCGCAGTCTCGTAAGTAATAGACCCAATCGCAGAAAGATAGGTCTCAGAGGGCACGCCATTTGACCATTCCGCTGTTGTTTGAGCGATTTCCCATACGTTTAAATGTACTGCAGTATTCATGATGGCATACCATTAAATATTAACACAATGCACGTGGTATTAAGATTTATTAATGGTAAATATGCATTAGGCAATAAACACGCAGTGATTAAACCTACATCAGTCGCATTCTAAACAATTGTGATAGCACAAATTAAAATTTTGCCTTGTGTCTATTTTGTTATCGCTATCTGTAGTTTTTATGATAAATAGCGTTTTGATAAATATACAAAAAATATATGACACTCTTTTGTTTGAATATCATAGTCACATTTCTTTTTACAACAAAAGAAATAATTAACCCTCGTCTACCGAAGGGGGGAGGGGTGGTTACCAACCCTCTCCCTTCAGATTTTCCCCCGCCTTGCTAAAACCACCTTTTTTGGTGCCAAATTATTTAATGTAATTGTCAATTGACATTTTCCGCTCCTTTTCATCCAAAAACAAACATCCACCGGGGGTACAGATAAGATACAGGGTGATCCCAAAGTGGTGGATAGGGGGTGGCAACCACCCCCCTTCTGTAGAGAAGTACCAACATGCCTAGCACAACACACAGACCCTTGATTTTGGTACCAATAGATATGGTCCTCCTCTTTCCATTGATACCAAAATGAGTACCAACATGCATAGCATTACGTCATAAATGACGTCATAAAATTCGCATGTCAGCAAAACTGTCAATTTCACATAGACACACATAGAGGAAAATTCAATTTTTCGCCAAAAAGGTTAGGAATATCAGATTTTCATGCGGTTTTTTAATTTGATGGGAAATGATTAGCTTTATATAATGAGACCATTTTAGTGTTATAATAAGATGTTTGAGTCGCTAAAATATACATTTTCCACCCTATATTCATTATTTTTGGACTTTCTTCAACATACGACATCATAGTGTCGGCATAATGGGGATGTTAGTACTTATTTTGGTGCCAATGGAAAGAAGAAACTCTAAGCTATCCGTTGGTACCAAATTTACAGGAATCATGAAGCTCAGTAACAGAAATCACAAGGGGGTAGTAACCACCCCCCCCCCTTTCTGGAGTTTTGTTACAAAAAATGGCTCAGGTATACCCCGTGAGCTGTCTCCTGTTACCGTGCATCCCCCAGGATCCTCCGACTTGACCATGGTTGTATTCTATATGGTCTAGTAAACCAGAAAAATGATGTACCTTTTAAAAAAATTGGGATGCATAGCCCCGATGACGTCATTTTGATGACGTCATCAAATTTTGGAGAAAAATATGTAAATTTTCAATTATTTATTTCTTGCATATTCGGATAGACCAGATAATATATTTGTTATTTATTTTCACCTCATTCGCAAATATTATTTCGTTTCATTTTTATATCAGTTTTAAATATATTTTCCCTATTGACTTATGTACAAAACAAAAACTTTAACGGCGATTTTCTCAATTTCTGATTTTACTTGTTTTTTTGGGCATGAAAAAAGTAGCTATTTTCTCTGACAAACATACTCTGCAACCATTTAACCCATATTTTTAACTTATTTTATATGCATTAGGATGTACTGAGCAAGAATATGAATGTTTTATTTCCAAAATATATTTTTAGTAGATCATATGAACGAAACATGATGACGTCATCAAATTGACCTTTGGGGGTAACAAAATTCGAAATATTTGTTTTTACCTTAATATGTTAGCTGACCTTGCCATCTTTAATTTCAAAGCATATTTGAACCTTTATCCCACTTCATAGATGAGTAATAAGCCAAACCTGATCCATTTTACATTGAGCCCTATGTAAAATCCCCAATTAAAATGCCATTTTCTTAAAATTGTGATTTCAATT
>JAMKCH010038628.1:0-13550 GCA_023653785.1 Ophioderma brevispina | reverse complement strand
GTCACAACGTATAAACAGTCTCCATGTTGCCTGTTGAGAACAAAATATTAAATACAAGATCATGCTTTACTGTTTCAATCATTCACAGGCAGGTTCCAAGACGAATATTTTCCTTAGCAAGGAATGCCTTGAGTTGTACAACCCATCAACTCTGAAGGATAGCAGACGTCGGACTTCGCTCTTCCTCTGATTGCCACCAGGGTCACAAGAGTACCACGCTCAAAACAACAAGCTGGTGACAGGCTTTTCAAGTTTGTGGTCAAAACATTTGACCCAAACTCCTGTTGACATCAGGAGGCCCGTCTGTCTCTATCTTAATCTCTTCCAAGGACTGATTGCGCTGGTTATTTATGTTGTCTTTTGTAAATAAAGCGCTGTGTTCTTTGTAGAGTGCTATATAAAGCTGATATTAGTATAAAATTATACAAACTCATCCACCGCTTCTAACCATTGCCTCTGGTATAACCTCTCTTCCTAATCGCCCACTCCATCACTTTCCCCAGACTATTCAAATGCCTTCTCCAAATCAACAGGTTATAAAACTATAGCTGAAAAATAGTCACTGCGTGCCAAGCACAAAATAGCTATTGACGCTTGGACCAGGAATGGAAATGAGTCCACATTTAATGAACAAAGTGCAAAGTGGCAAGAAACCATGCTACTTAAAGTTTTTTTTAAAAGTACTAGAGCGGAAAGCGCAAAATAACTGCAGAAGCAACAATATCTAAGCAGCAGATTTTCACAAGAAGCAGTAGTATCGGAGAAGAAGAAGCCACAACCATACCGGAACAGCAAAATTGCCGGTTGCGTGGTTTTTTTGTTTCCAAACCGGAAACCAAGGAGAAACTATAAAGCCTCCATATTCAAGTAGATTTACAAGTGCAAGGGGAACATTAGTGAACAACGTGCAAAGACATGGCATTAGGTGAGCTGATTCCTGCATTGAGGAGAGCTAGACAAAATGGAAGACATAAAGGTGTTAAGGCTTGCTGATCTTACCAAGCTATATACAGAGTGCTGGATTAGCTGTGTTGTTGTTACTTATAGAGTAAATAGTACACGCCTCAAAGACCGGATCCTCGTGCATCTCCCAGGAATGAGTTTAAACGGAAAAGGGAGATGTGTTCATGGCATATGAGGGTGACATAGGCACTATTCGGACAAGGCTATGAGATCTGCGCAAGATGAGCAGGTGTCACGCTGACCAAATTGATGCGAGGACCCGATGTATGCGGAATATTATTAAAGATTGCGACAGTAGGACTTTGCCCAGAACGGTAATACACGGCAGCAGCAACTAATATATTGGCCCCCAATCCACTACATCCACTGGTTCAGGTTCCATGGTTTACAAGCTCGTCCTATACGGAATATTGACAACAGAGGACGGTAACTCGAATGGAGTGAAGTGATGTTACCGCCATGGTTCACCCATTTATAGCACCCTTTGAAACGGACAAGAAAGGGGAAGGATTGCCAATCAACTTACAAATGAAATAAAGCCTACAGCGTCTGCAATCAGCATGAGTTGGATAGCGAACCAACCTCCTACCACCACGTAAATCCCATGTTAAGATGTCCCAATCATTTATTTTGTATAAATCTTTTGGTTGGTTGTTACCATATTTGTTATATGATTGAAACATTTCATTAATAATGTATTATCATTGGAAACAAGCATGTGTGCTGTAGTGTATTTTAAGGGAAATGCATATTTGGTGCGTCATTTTGGGAGCCATCTTGAATTTGAAAAAATGTAATGACACGAAATGGGCACAATGTATACTTTGATCAGGAATATCATTCATACAAAATGGATGTGTTTTATACCGTTTTGATATTGTTGGCGCCATCTAAGTTTGCCAATCTTCATGAGGCATTTTTATTTTGGGAACATCCAGGTTGTGTTGGGGTCATCTAGGGAAGTTACTAAGTTGATTTGGTTTAGTCGGGTAGTAACAAGGAGTGGTGGTATCCAGTTAGGTGGCAGCTCCAAAATGCCCTTTGCTAGGGTAATTGTGTACCTAGCAAAACGGTGCCAAGGGAAGAAGTGTTGGAATTTGGCTCCACCCCTGAAAACGATCGTATGGGGTTGAAGAAGAAAATGTGCCAAGTCTTATGCTGTTATCATTTTCTGAGCAAAAGTTGCTATATTTTGCACCCTCGCTAGTATGAAGGAAATGTATGTCATCCAAGGTCTCATTTGAAAAGCACGTTCTTTTGCATAATTTGGCAAATAAATGGTTGTGAGTTCACAGCAGAGCTAACTGACATATTAAATATTATTTCAGATTAGGTTTTTTAGGTAAGAACCATAGTTTCGTTTATCGTTAAATACTGTATTTCTGCTTTGCCTTTGTGAATAAAGATTGATCTTGATTGTAAATTGTCAAAGATTAAACATTGTAATTGACATTTCTAAAATGAAGACCCACATCAAAGCACCCAAAATGGATTGTGGTTGCACTCAGTATTGCGTAATTTCTTTTGACATTTTTGGTGAGTTGCTATTAATGAATGAGGCTTGGGCACCACCCCTGATTCAGGATCTTGTCTGGGGAATGAAGGGTCTGTCCCGTTTCCCCTTTCCAGGTCATGACCCAATTTTGGTTTGCACCACAAAATTCAGGGATAGCATTTTTACCTTGTTTGCTTGTTAGTGTCATTGTTCCATCTGAACTCCTCTGTATCCCTTGCAATTTACCCTTGTTTGAGGTCATTAGGGTTATTTTATCTTTTGCCATATTTCCAACAACCTTAATAGTGGTTAGTTAAACCAGTTTAAATCCGGTTTTGTACCCCGTCAACGGAGGGTGGCCGGATATACCCACACTCTGCATATGCTGTGTGAGGAATTTATGGAGCAAAAGATAATTGACGGATGCCTTCCTGACGCCAATCCAGTTTTCGGCGGTGGGCCTAGCCCTTGGGCAACTATTTGCCACCATAACAAGGCAGCATGTGCTGGTGGCCGCCAAGACTCTCCAGAGCTGACTTCCTTGTATGTAGATCTTTTTCATTCTACCAGGGTAACCAGCTACCCTCCTCATCAGATTTCCTAAAGAAAATTGATGGGCGGTGCCGTTTAGCCGCCGACAAAATCGGCCTGAGAACAGGTGACTGGTTACCAGGATACCATAGCAGGCCCTAATAGGAAACCTGACCTGAACTATTCATCAGGATATTGTGACATTCTCTTCACAATAGTCCTGACTACTATTTCCATGGATTCTTCAAACCTAGGCAATCCATTCAAAATCTATAAAGTTAAAGGTCACTTCTGAAAAGTCATATGGGTTGTGTTGGAATGGGGTATTGGTGATTCAAGGCTAAAGCAGAGAATGGTTACCAAATATGTTGTGTGTCATGCTCACGCTTTGCATATCTGCACTTGATTGGTTGAAAGGATTAAAACACATTATTTTTGGCCATAAAAAAATTGAGCACATTTGATATAATGCTACTAAACTTAAATCAATTACACAGAACTACTTTTGAAATACTATCAAATGATTAGAAATGTTGTAGCGCGATGCCGAGATAAATGGGTGGTTGCTTGTGGTGCATCTGAGAAAGTTTATTTTTGTGTCGTCTGCAAGAATTGCAGAAGACACATAGGGATTACTCTGGTTGTATGTCTGCGTGTATGTGTGTGTGTGTGTGTATTACTCTGGTCGGGGGGTCGGACACGATTTGCTCGATTTGGGCATTGGGGTAATTTCCAAACGGTCATTTATTGAATTCTTACGTGTATTTTCTACGGCAGCCTCAGTCCCAGGAACATTGTAAAATCAACTTTTAAGCCTTCGTTCAATACATCTTAGTAATATCATGATAATTTAAGAAAAAATTATTGACTTCAAAATCCGTCGGGGTTAGTGGATTAACCCCGCTGCAAAATAGTGTAATTTCCAATAATGGTCATTTAGATTTAAATATTCGTGACCAGGCCTAGTCTTAAGTCAAGTCTGTGTGTGACCATTCGATATGCGTAAGAGCGCCCTCCTACCGTTAAGTATTTAAATAAGACTAGCACTCGGGTTACGTCTGAAGTTGATGCTGTTCTGTTGCTGTTAGGTTGGCATGTCCTACCCCCCTGACTGTGGTTGTATGTCTGTGTGTGTGTGTTCTTACAAGAGGTACATTGTGGGAGTAAATATAGGTACAAAGCTACATTGTGGGCGTTTTTGTCATTATGCCAAATGCTGTTTTTTGGCCTCTAGGGGGGGTAGGTATAGGTCTAAGCTATGGGTGCCCACAGCGTTACACATGGATTTTGTATATTGCTGTGAGGGTGTAAAAACTTACACCAAAATAATCCCAAAGTGTATGAATATACCTACAAATACCCCCACAATGCATGTATGTACCGATTTATACACAAAAACACACAACTTTGTGGGGGTATTCCCACAATGTACCTCTTGTCGGTATGTGTGTGTCTGTGGTCTTAATATATTGCATGCCGTATGAGTTCTGTAAGGGCTATGATGATGTAACTTGTTGGTGACCTCATGTGACCTTGGTGACTTCGCATGACCTTTGGCCGGTCAAAATGTTAACCCTTAAAGAGACACTGGCACATTTGAAAAATAGTGCGCCCTCAGGATTTTTCAAAATCGATATTTTTGCATGGTTGTAAGGCTTCTATATACAAAAGCCCTTACCCGAAATGATTAACTCCAAATCAGCTTCCTTATGGGTAAACAGAACGATTTTATAATTAACGTCACCGGCGACGTTAAATTCGGCAGACGACGAAAATGGCGTTTAACACAAGAACACGATGCCGTATGCATGTTTCCCACGCTATGCACATAGTTTGATCGGTCTATAACCTTTGTGGTTTTAATATCATTGAGTACGAGTCCAAAATATTCATGCAATATACACATTTGTTGAATAAATTTATGGAAACTTAAAAGTTGGCCTACAAATTACCTGATGTCTTTAGCCTCATATCAATGTCCCTATCTGGTTTTTTGGGGTAATGTTATTTTTTATGTGTAGAATATATCTCTGTTCTTCCAATGGCCTAGACGATATTTGAGAGCAAACTGGAAGAAATTCAATATTTTTGGTGAAGGTTGTCAGTGCCCGCTTTAAGTATTGCATGTCGTAGAGTTCCGTATGGGCTACGATGATGTACTTGTGGAAAGGAGGGGGCGGGGTGGGGTGACATGTTGGTGATCTTGCTGAGCTCATGTACCTTTGGCCCCATTCACACCCCGTGACGGGCAGAACGACACTCGCGTCTCTGGATTTGCGATGTATTTTATATGAAAATGTGCATTGTTGCCAAGTAGCATACAGAAGACATGCACTGTGCAATGACAAAAACCAGCACTTGATTATTCAGTCATATTTGTTTCATGAAATATACTAAGCTTTTATGAATACATACTAATGAGCTCATTTTCATGTGGTGATGGATTTACTTTAAATTTAGCATAGAGGATATAGGTTGAATGTACTTTTTGCTGCTGCTTCAAAGCTCATCATTTGTTGGGTATTCTCATGTAATTTGCATCATACGTAGTAAGTGTCAAAACTTCAATGAGGGATTATAGAATTTTTATTCATTCAGCTATCATCCCCATTGAAGTCTTAGTCTTGACACTAGACTAGGTCAATACAATATACACAGAGGAATGCCATCATTTTGTGTCACTTACGTCTCTGCATTTTCATCTGCAAATTTAGGAATATTGATATGAACTCATTTGGCAATTTGACCTTACCAAAATAATGATTGATTCAAAGAACGAGTAGAGATGGCAATTTATCCCTTGCACCATTGTACATCTTTGTATCATTCATTCTTTAAACCATTGTACACTCTTTGTATCATTCCATTGGCTTTACAATTGTATGTATTTCACACATATTAGACCAAATGACATGGCAAACCCAAAATGTGCACGAATCAATTTCTCCAAAATGTATTGAGAAACTTTTGAAACACATATTAAAACTTACCAAAAATCAAAGATTGGAATTGTATTCTGGGAGCTAAGGGGGTTGTTTTATACAGGGGTCAAAACAATGAAAAGGGTGAAAATGCATCGAAAAGTATACCACACCTTTAAGTATTGGAAACGGTATAGAAGATTGCCCCAATCCTGCGGCTGAGTACGTAAAAACAAAGTTTAACTCTATTTTGTCCTGCTATGGGGGTGTCCGGATTCCCCTTGCCATGCACAGCATACTGCTGTGTGTAGTTTAAATAAGATTCGAAGGTCCAATTCGGGTAAATTTCAGATTTTAATAATCCGTGTTGTTTATAAAAATGGCTAAAATTGTTTCGAATAAAATTTTTTCAAAAACAGGAACCGAAATACCACTGGTTGCACCTCTATGATATTTGGTTGGCATAATTTTGAATGTACAATGTAGCTGGGGCTATAGTGTGTATTAATTCGATAGAGGTTCACGAGTTTGTCTGTAATTCTTGTGTTCAACTATCAAAGAAATCTATACAAAAATAGTGTGGGACCAATGGAATCATTTACAATTTGAATTTAATAAAGCATACCATCTATACTACTAAAAAATGAGATTTTTCTCTGTCTGTCTGCCTCAGCATTTTCTTATGCTTGACATATGGGGGCTGATATTTGCATGAAGGTAGGGGAGGACAGTCCTTACCTTGTATCATGGTTGCAGATGACCCAAAAGTCTCTGGAGTCAATTTGCATAGAAATGCCGTATGACCCGCAAATTTGGTCCAAAAGGACTCCTGACGTGGGATAGAAACACATCCGAAGTCAAAGATTATTTAGATGTCATCCAGCTTTGTAGAAAGCCAGGTAATCGGGAAACCGGTAATCGGGAAAGCCCAGGTAATCGGGAAAGCCAGGTTATCGTAAGCCCGGTAATCGCGAAAGCCTGTGAACGCCTCATTTTTTGAAAATTTTAAACCTCATGATGATCTTGAACTTTGTGCCTATTGTACTTAAAGATCATGATCCGGCAACCAATGCCTTTTTAAAGCCTAGGAGTAGCCTGATAAATTGGTCCTCCTTTTTAAGGTCCATGGCCCTATCGCTATAGCCTCGTCCCCAGAACCCTGGAATTTTAACCGGAAGTGGTCAAAAATTTTGTATCAAAAAGATAAGGCATTTTTCTTTACTGGTGAAATCTTAGACTAATGGATGTTTGGTTTGGAAGTTGCACAGTGAGCAAAAAATGCAACATTTTGGTCGACCAATATTAATTTTCACAGTACTCTGTGGGGCTATAAAATCCGTTTTTAACGCTCTCGCATCGAACCGATTGAAATATATCGGCACGAAACTTTACAGCTGGTTGGATTTTGGGGTGAAGGTCATTCTTTTAAGATGAAAACGTTTATATACTTAAATCGGGCCCAGCCCCTTTAAGTCTTCAAAAACCATTCTATTTTTACCCTGTACAAACTTTGCAACACTTAAGAATCATGTTTAATTTTATAATATTTTTCTTTTTTAATATCAACTTTTTATATGCGTTAATTTTGGACAATTTCATCATAGTATGTTAACACCAAGCTGTTTCTATTCCAATTTGTTTTGGGTCAATCATAAATCATTGGATATATGTCATTCATAACACATAGGTTAACAGATTATGTCACCCAACTATACACACTACCGAGTGCAAAAGTGAACCATGAGGCGTGTACTTGTTCAAGTCTGTTTATAATTGTACCGATATACATAAGACACAATATAATGGAGGTAGGTGTGCGAGGATAACCTTCTTTGAAATAGACCCTTATGTGAGTATACAAATCATCAATACCCATCAATATCAAATGGCACTTGTTTTAAAAAAACTCAGAACTATCACACTGTTGATTGTTTGAACTTAATTATAAAATTGTTATTGCATTGATTATATGAACACATGGCAATTTAATTTTTTGTGAGCCTACCAGTATCTGAAGACCCACTTAGCTTTCAGCATCACACTATGGATGGATTTGCTTCCAAAAAGATCAACCTCAAAAGGGTAAACTTGATCTTTCTTTGAGAACCCAATGTCCCAAATTTGAGCGAGACTTTGTGTGTGGGTTATTTTCACCCAAGTATTAGCATAGTTGTTCTGATTGGCTGAGACTTCAAATTAATTTCTACTATAACAAAAATGTCTGATTTTGGAAACTGTGTGGCTGAAGTGGTCCAAGGTGCCCACACATTATATTCCTTATGAATATAGAGAGGCATGAAGCGAGAACCACAAAACTCTAGTTTTCATTTCACCGTTTACAAAATATTATACAAGTGTCCCGTTGAATATGATTATTATCACTATTACAATCATCTGCACACCAAAATCAAGTTTTCAAAGCAACTGACCCAAATTTCAGCATCCCCCCATTGCACTCAATAAACACCAGGCTTTTTGTCACTCACTTTGTATAATAATGGCTACCATGTGCTAATCGACACTTAATTTCAAATTTTCTAATTCTAATGGTTTTTTAATTTCTTATTCTTGCATTTTTGTTTTCTTATTCTTCAATAAAGGCCTTGGTGATTATTCAATGCACGGTAACGGCATTTTTTTCCATTTTCCAGTCCCACATTGGGAAATGAAAATACATCAAGTATGGTCCCTCTTCCAGCCGACTGTATACAAGTCTATGTGAATCACAATAGGGCATTGATTATAGGAAGGCCTAGAATGTTATGTGTCCTGATGTGAGTTTCTACTCTATATCCTTTAGAGTTCATACAGCACACTTGTCATGATTTTATGATTTGTGCCATCTGTTGTTCATGCATCCCATTCATCCACATATCCACACATAGCATCTATCCCTTAAAATAGGTTTTTTGGAAGTGTCATTAAGCAAAACTAAAATATGGTCTGTTGAGAGAGATGAAGTCATTACAGATATCGCCATTATAATTCCATTTACACATTGCTAGATTTCTTGCTCAAATCCTGTTCAGCTGGTTTATGTTTACTCTTAGCTCTTACTCCAATGGTCTCCCTGATACATTATGGATGCAAGACCACAAGCTAAAGATTTGTGAAATACACTTACCTTGGTGCACATGAGTAAAAGTAAAGCAATGAAATCGTGTATGAACCAACCCTAATACCACATCTGTTTCTCAGGAGGGCTGAAAGGAATGAGGGAAGAGGGGAATGAAGGAAAAGTTGCAATTCGGGTGGGACTGGAACCCCAGGCCCTTCAGGCTCCAGTCCCATGACCGGGATACCATGCTATTACGGTGTCGGCCAGCGATTGTGTCGTGCCCATACGTGTCTTGGTTTGATGATGCAATCGCTCCATCCTGGACTTAGTGCATTTTTCCTCTACTCAGTGGCTTGGAATTTTGTGAGATTTGGTTGCTTATGGTTAATTTTTAACAATGGAAATGAGTATGAGGTTGTGAAATGACATGCATCAAGGCTATGTTAAAATAATTGTCAAAACCATGTCGCTATTTTATTTTCTTTAAAACGATCCATTGTAATTGATATAATTATACATTATTAAAATTCAAAAAATAAAAGCAATTTTGTTGTTATTTGTTTGCCCCTATCACCACAACCAATGCTTGTAATACCGCTGGTTCGAACATTGAGTTAGGCTTTACATGAAAAAATGGGGACAGATACTTACTGTCATACTTAGGAATGGACAATGCAAATGTATAAATATTGCATTGTATTATTCTGATGGTGCTGTACTCCTTAGTACTAGAATATACAAATCTCCCACCAATCTTGGAAATCATCCCCTAAACATAATCTGGGATCAGAACCAACTTTTCTTTCTATATTAAAGCTACATGAGCAGTTGAATCTCAAGATTTAGGGTCTTTAAATGTTATCTAATTACGTGGTTCCTATTTTGAGGAGGTGGTAATCACCAAAATGTTGTGCTGGAGATGCATTGCCACCTTGAAATGTTTATTCAGGTTTTGTAGGACACCGCTATAGCTAGGACCATTAATATGTTGTCACACGTGTGTGTGGATACGTACATGGATGTGTCTGATAAGTGGTGACTCAAAATATAATCTTACTTTGAATGAAGTGGAATGGTTCCCTTTTTCCTACAGTCTAGATGGATTTTGGTGAAACTTGGCTGAATCCTTAAGATGGAATTTTCATTTTGTTGTAGTCATAACATTTGTTAAATGTATTGTATGAGATATTACCCTGTGACGTTGAAATGCTAGATTTGATGAAAACCGGCTGCAATGATCTATACTACTGAAAAAATAGATCTGTCGGGCTATGCCATTTCATTATGCTTTGGCATAGGAGATTATATTTGGTATGAAGGTAGGGGAGACAGTCTGACATTTTTGTTACAAGGTTCAGAGTGACAAAGGTCCGTAATCATCTAGAGGTCAACTCGATGTCAATTCACATTGGAATGCCCTCTGCCTCTCCGGCGATGTGCATTCATAAATGCTTGCCTATGGGGGGGCTGATATTTGCTGAAGGTGGGGAGGGGGCAGTCTGAAGTTTGTTCTCAGGGTTTCCGAGTGACCCAAGGTCAATAGGTTCTATAGGTCAATTTGCTTAGAAATGCCCTAGAACCACCACATTTGGTCAAAGGACCACTGACCCGGCACAGAACAAATCTAGGTGAAATGTTTACAGGCACAAAGGGCAACGCAGTGGAGAAATGCACTAGTACTAAAAAATGAGATCTGACTGTCTGGCTATGCATTTAGTTATGCTTGACCTAATACGCATAGGGGGGACATTCTGATGTTTGTTATCAAGGTTTCATAGTTATTCCAAAGGTCAAAGATCATATAGAGTCAATTTGCATAGGAATGCCATGTGACCACCAAATTTGGTCAGAAGGACCACTGACTGAGCAACAGAACAAATCTGAGGTTCAAAGGTCATGCACACATACCTTGACGGGCACACACAGGGGGAACACACTGTCACTATACAAATTTAGATCTGTCTGAGTCTGTCCGGGTATGTTCATTAGCTTTGACATATGGGGCTGATAGTTTGCATATGACTGTAGGGAAAGGTGGTTTGATGTTTGTTAGCAGGGTTTCAGAGTTATCCAAAAGGTCAAATGTCCTTTAGAGGTTAATTTTGCATAGAAATGCCCTATACCACCAAAAGGACTGCTGACCTGTCAGAAACGACATCTGAAGTCAAAGCATACAAATATGTTAACATCCCACAGGGGAAATGCACTAGTGACACAAAATTATGGCCATTTTGTACAGGTATGCCCCTTTCCTCAAATGTAGTTTGCATAAGGGGGTACAGGTTAAAGGTTGACTCAGAGATTTCTTAATATATTTTGTTTGTGTTATTCAACATAAAAATCAACTAGACTAAAAATAGTAACTACTAAAAATGCTTAAGTCCACACTACCATGAATTGATTACATCTCAATAAAAGCTGTGACCTCAGGAAATGACAGAAACATTTCGATTTTTTATCTGTCTTTATAAAGCAACTGCAGTGATGGCTTAAACTGCAAATTTTATGTATTTCCCGTATTTTCCATCCCCAATACAACCCAATTACCTTATTATAAATGCATGTGACAATGATGACTTCATTGTATGATTGGTGACCGGACACATCTCCCAGTGCCAAATTGTAACACTCCACTCGAACCATGGCTGGACCGATTTTAACTAACAATTTAGTGTCGAATGCCGGCCTTCTGTATGTATTAACATGTTATTATGCAATGTAAGAGAATGAAGATGAGAAAGTATGTTGGTAACTTGGTACATGTCTAGATGAGGATTAGTAATTGTGAAAACACCAGACTGCCACTTACAGGGAGGTGTGTGGACCTGCGGCGGCAAGGACTGAGTTTTAGTGAGTGTGCATTCTCGGCCACGGCAACCATACAACACAGCTCTGAAAAGTTGTTTCTGCAGAGATGCCAGTTTTTCCGGTTTTGCCCGGAAATCCGGGTTTTTTAACAACCACCTCCAAAAACTGTCTCGGTTTTTCCGTTTTTTTTTTTGTTTAGTAAAGTTTTCCAAAAAACCCGGTTTTCCGTTCGTTCTGGTGAGCCAAAAAAATTGAATGTGCTTTAACACGATCATTTAGTGGCTATACAAGATATCGCTCCCCTCTCGTCCCTGCAACCTCTAATTACAGACACGTAGCGTTTGTTTCCGACTCGATCGCCATACCGTACCATTCTACAAACAAGCTTTTGTTGACGGGTACCGTAAGCGATCATCCTACATGCTCTGTGTAAAGTTGATCAGCGAGGCCTCGCCAGCGATGTGTGTGTTTGGCATGGTTATGCCAACATACTTTCGGTAGGAAAATGGAAAGTTCTTGAACGGACTGATGATTTACAAGCGATATAATGAAGATAAGAATAAATGGAACTGGTCATGGATGGAACCTTTGGAAGAGAAAGATGACAACGACGATTTTTTTATCAGAGTACATGAGGAAACTGAACCAGGCTGGACGTGCGTACTACTAAAAATGACCGTCACCATGGTGTAGAAACGCGCGAATTATGGATCGTCCCCCCCCCCCGGGGTCGTGGAGAAAGCGATCAAAGGATCAACTGGTCCACGCAAATAAAGATGTACATAACGAAACAGGGAGGGTCATTGAAATGCACTAGAGTTACCAGCTCTTTTTCAAGCCGCTGCTGTGGGGACTTTAACGTTAACCATCAGCTGCAAGGCTAGGTAGGCATGTAAGTCAGCCCATCCATTCATGCATGTTTGATCATCCTTGATTATCTGACATCTGATGAACTTCAGCTAATGATCTGAAACATGAACTTGTCAACATATAAGCCTATTTTTCATGGAAAAATTACCATTCTGTTTGCATACATGTATTTTTTTCAAAGATTTGTACTTCAGATTGACTATCTATGGTTGTAAAAAAATGCCTAAAATCCGGTGCGCTGCCCCTGGACCCCACCGGGGGCCTAAGGCGCCCCTGGAACCCCCGGCCAATTTTCAGGGTTTTTACAATGAGGTGCTGGCACTCTGATTTTCATACACCTTTCATGATTCTTTTCTACACTTTATGTCAATATTTTTTTAATGTGTATGAATGTTTTCAGATGTCCTGCTACATATGAATTATATTTTATTTGACAAGGCATTAACTAGTTGCTGCCCTTCTCTCTTAGTCTTAAATTCGTATTTCAACTCTGCCTGGCCTGCATCTGGACTACTGGTATAGCAAACTATCCCCTCACGATTCACCACGTTTTTATAATTGATTGTACACATTTTATAATCCTCGCAAATTCAATTATAAATCAAATCAAATGACAGGGGGAAGGAGAAGCGAGGCTCCGACAGGAAACTGCTACATGAATGTTGGAGGCTGTGTGTATGCGGCGCATGAATCGATGCCATGCCCATTGAGCTTTAACTCTATGATCGATGTCTCCCTGAGACTGCATGGACTCGCTTTATCCATAACAATGTCATTTGATGTCGCGTCGAGCCTGGTTTTCTTTTATGGTTTCATAATCCTAATACTAACTTACCACTCGCGAAATTGGGTTTTTTTTTTCTAACCGATTTTCATCAATTGTAACCTCATATTCGTCGTCTTC
>JAMKCH010038627.1:0-37865 GCA_023653785.1 Ophioderma brevispina | reverse complement strand
CTAACAATATAGTTTTTTTGAAGCTGCACAATACTCATTCGAAAGAATTACGTGTTGAAAAATTCATTTTCGTGATAAATGCTGTAAATTTATCATCCTTTAAGACAAGCAATTAATGGATGTTTACGAAGTTTTAGATTCATGTGTCATTGCTTAAAGTAGCGAATTCATAACTGACGTCAAGAGACATATGTTGTGTCATTACCATTGGGCTGGTTAAAAAGAAATTCAAGGCAAAGTTACTATCGAGCAAGATCTTTCATGTCACTTCAAAGATCTTCATATCTTACTTTTCTTTTCATGTA
This sequence comes from Ophioderma brevispina, assembly GCA_023653785.1. Taxonomy (NCBI): domain Eukaryota; kingdom Metazoa; phylum Echinodermata; class Ophiuroidea; order Amphilepidida; family Ophiodermatidae; genus Ophioderma; species Ophioderma brevispina. Next base: position 37,560 of record JAMKCH010038627.1, on the reverse strand, counting down.
AAAAGAAATGTGACTAATGTGCCACTTAGTTTACAAGTTTATAATTTATATATTTAGCCAAAATGCTATTTATCCCGAAAACTGCACACACGGTAGAGATTAACAAAATAGACATAAAGGCAAAGCTTTGATTTGTTATGTGCTTTACATAATTGATTTAGAAGCGACTGTAGTCAAATCATATGCGTGTTTTAATTTAATGCCCTTTCTGCTATTTAAAAACTACTATGTGGTAGATTTTTTTGTTTCCCGCCCTATGAATACATACACAGCGGTACAGTCAAAGTTTTTGGCAATAAATCCCATGGTGAAAAACAGATTGACCTTTAATAATCCTCATATCTCTGGCTTGCGTGGTCAGATTGTCATGGGATTTGCACACTTTAACAGAGTTATAATTAGCTATCTACTATCTTCCATGAAATTAAATTCATATCTTCAGCAGGTTTTGTGAGAAGTCGGGAGTTTCTTTGCTTGCCGCATGCACAGCACCACTTTTTTGGACACCCTTTAGAGAGACATTCACATTGTCTAGCATTGTACAGGATTAAAATACAGCGATTAAATCCTGTATAAATGTTTAAATACGAATTTTAACCTACTCCTCCTTAAAATAGAGTGAAAAATCACTTCGCCATTCGATAATTTTTAATTAACTCTAATCGAGGGCTTTTAGCTCTAAAGAGCGAGAAAATGCAACCTGACACCTTAAACCTCGGCGTAACCGCACTCACTCTGTTACCTGTGATGACCTCAAACTTCCACTCTTCTTACGGAGTGAAGCCGCCCACATCTGAACTTTTACGACTCCGGCTTTTCGCTCTAAAAGAGTGAGAAAATGCTCACTCTTTTTTCGGAGTGAACTAATCGCCAATCATACGCCGTCATATAATCGCGTGATTGTTTTCTACAACAGGCGGAACGGTTAACGTGGAGACACGTCAGCAAACGGTGAGCCGCAGTTGAACTTTAGTGACGACTCATATATATCTTCACGGGTTGAGTATATTGATGTGTCGGTCCAGTTTATAGCATTTAAGACCACAGTGTTGAGAATGCCTTAATGTTATTTACTGTCTTATCACTCGTACTATCCGGTGTCTGCTGCGCCCGGTATGCTTCCCGTGTACGAAACGCACATCATGCATGTTCACGGGCATGTATGCCCTGACTTACACTTCATCATGCCACAAATCATGCAATGTGTCCTCACTGGATCATTCCAATGATTGCGCCACAATATTCATTCATGTCACGATGCTATGAATATGACCTACACATACAATATACGCACCAAACAAACAAAATTCCTAAAGAATCACAACTCTATAAGAGTGACTAGTTCACTCTAAAAAGGAGTTATCAGTTCACTCTTTCCTTAGAGTTATTTTGTTCACTCTTTATTTTGAGTGGATCTCACTCTAAAAGATGCGTCACTCAGCCGGCTCTTTTTTGGAGTGAGATGTCACTCTTTTAGAGTGGGTTTTCACTCTTTCGTTTTAAGAGAGTAGCCCACACTCCCCTACCTCCTAAGATAGTCTCACGGTTGCTTGGTTTTACTATAGATTGAATTATCACTATGAGTTACAATGTGCTCATCCACAAAGGACACAGTTCAGTAGGTTGTACTTGTACATACATTGACATGAACTGACATAGTGTGATCTGGGTATCATATATCATACCCCAAAACCAGGGGGTGTATTTTCTAAATACACTGGTGAATGGAAGTACTGAACTGTGCCAAGAGGAATTAGATCACATATTATAGCCAAAATCACATATTAAGATCACATATTATAGCAAATCTTTCAAAGACAACCACGATGATCATCAAACATTATATATGCTGAATTAGCTCAAGCGGAATCATGAAATTTAAGTTTATTTTAAATTATTACACCACAATTTGAAGCTTTTATCTGCAATAATAGAATAATTCAACTCACCATACCCGAAAAAATACGCATAAAGTAACACGAATAAAAATTCAGACTATAGTTGTGACTTTCATGCGTTCGCGAAACTTATTCGTAACACAATTGGAGACGCTGACCAGTGTAAGTTAGGTTTATCCTATGTCATTCTACAAACTTGAGCTACATTCATCAATGCATTTCAATACGTGGATCCTGGGTTTCTTACCGGAAATAATTTTTTACCGAAATTCCTATCCCACAATGCACCAAGTACAAGATGTACAAGTAGATAAAATAAATTGCGTATATATATATGGTGTTTTGTGTCATACGGTCATTTTTCTGTCATAACTGTGCGAAAAACCGTTTGCTGTACATAAATTTTACCAGTAACGAGTACTCTTTGATTCCCTTGTAATTTTTGCGCCACAAAATGTGCGCGTAGTTTAAAGGAGGCGCACTAAACCGCGAGCGTGCATGGAGTGATGCATATCTACCACTGATCTCTACACACTGGATAGGCTATCACCGCTCGAACGTGAGGAAACCGGAAATTGCACGGCAGCCCTTTTGCTCTACCCAAGAACCCGATCGTGCACGTACAAAGAATAGGGAAACTACGGAAAAGGGACATAATTAGGCGATTAATTGCGCTTATGTCAAGGTTTGTCAATTATTGGTTTGATTTTCGAGTATGGGCGGGTATGTTCGAACAAAATATTATTCAAAATGTTTTAAAAAGTCTTTAAAAAGCCATATTTCAGGTTTTCAGCTCACAGACACAATAATCCATGCAGTAAAGTGTTTTGACTACTAGTATTCACAGATATATTAGATATTATCAATCCTCCTTCAAGATTTTATTTATAAAAAAAGAAAAATTAAAAAAAACATAACAATTTAGCGAGTATCTACTTCCATGTGGTTTGGGCGTTAATATGGAAATTTACTATTTTTTTTAAACACATAGCTTTTAGTGGATGTTTTTTGAGTAAAATTGAAAATCTCACTTTTTTCCCCACCCTAGGCCTATATCATGTATTTTCAACTCTTTTCCTTAACTTATGACGTCCATATTGTGGGAATGCTGGTACCTTTTGATCCCAATGAAAAGATAAAACGCAAGCTATCTTGTGGTACCAACTTTCTAGAATCGGTGTGTAAAAATGAAAAATCACAGGGGGGCCCCCCCCCCCCGCCCATTTGTTGTTACAAAAAATGGCTTCGATAGACGAGAGTTTAAGCCTTCCTTTTTCTATCTGGAAATACCTCGTATCTATTTTTACATGCTTTAAGAGATTTGGGGGTCATGCACGTTCTATTTTAAAAATATTACTTAGAATATTTGGAATAAAATTCCTGGGGGTTCTTGATTTTGGTCGGGTACCAATGCTCGTTCCAAAAAAAGACGACTAGCTACAAATCCGGACCCTCTAGGTATAACAAATTCACAATAATGAAAGTTCTAGGGGTATCAAATTCAGTGTGATTGACTGATTGTGACTGGTTCAATCATACAAATAGGAAATGTAACCTAAACATAATCACCAAAATAAACCCCGAGTGGGTAATTTTTCCTTGCAGTATAGCAAAAGTGTAATCTGTTTGTATTTGGCTATTTTAGTCACGTATTGAGAACAGGTGCCGCAAGGGGTATAATTTTACTGCAAATTGGTCCCCTTATTTAACCCTCGTCTACCTGAGCCATTTTATGTAACAAAACTGCCCCCCCCCGTGATTTTCGTTACTGAACACCCGATTCCTGTAAATTTGGTACCAAAGGATAGCTTAGAGTTTTTTCTTTCCATTGGTACCAAAATAAGCACTAACATCCCCATTATGACGTCACCATGACGTCATATGTTGAGGAAGGTACGAAAATACTGAATATAGGGTGGAAAATTGATATTTCGCAATTTTAGCGACTCAATCACCTTATTATAGCTTTAACATGCTGTCATTATACAAAACTAGTCATTTCCCATCAAGTAGAGTCAAACACCGCATGAAAATCTGATTTTCCTAACCTTTATGGCGAAAAATTGAATTTTTCACTGTGTGTGTCTATGGAAATGGCAGCTTTGCTGACATGCGAACTTTATGACGTCATTGTGACGTACGTAATGCTAGGCATGTTGGTACTCATTTTGATATCAATGGAAAAGGAGGACCATAGCTATCAATTGGTACCAACATCAAGTGTCTGTGATGTGCCTGTGTTGTGTTAGGCATGTTGGTACTTCTCTTCCGAAGGGGGGTGGTTACCCCCCCCCCCCCCCATCCATCACTTTGGGATCACCCTGTATCTTACCTTTACCCCGGTGGATGTTTGTTTTTGGATTAAAAGGAGCGGAACATGACAATTGACAATTACATTAAATAATTTGGCACCAAAAAGCAAGCCGGGGAAAAAACCTGAAGGGGGTGGGGTGGTACCCCCCCCCTTCGTCGGTAGACGAGGGTTAAAAAAACTGAATAGTATAATTTCATCAAAAAATGGTTCCGTTAGACTCCCGTTAGGGGTTTATTTTCACTGAAAATTGGTCTTGTTAGCCTTTTAGTGGTCAATTTCAGAACCCCTGGAATGAGCATGGTACCCAACAAACCCCTGACCCCCCCCCCCCCCCCCTCCCTCGGATAAAATCTCGCTTTGAAGAAAAAATATAATGCGCTGCAGTCTATGGGTTTGGTATACTGCACAAAATCATTGTTTAAATCAACTTGCAATGGGAAATTAAAATTGAAAGGAACTGAAATTTTGGTCCATGACCTTGGGATTATAAGCTAGTCTAGTGACACTGTTTTGTGATATTGTAAAAATCACAAGCTATCCCTTAGGCCTAATTGTGATCTATTTCTGTTATGTATCCAGCGAAAAGACTCATGAATTAAATACTAATTTATGGTGAACTTGAAGTATTAGCGCTCCATACTAGTATTCCCATGTAGTTATTATAGCATTTTAGAGCACAGTACTATAATGACTATAGTCTAGTACAGTGGCAATGCAAGTGCATACACTACAGTATTATTATGTACAGTGAAGGCTATACGATGTACCCACCAGTTTTATCACTAATCGGTCGCAAAATTGCCTAGAATACATTCGTTTACTTCTACTCACAGTTAATTTCAGGCAAAACGGGCAACATACTCCATACAAATTCCAAACACTTGATATTTTTTCAGATATTGACCAGGAAAGTACTTTATAAGGCATACATGTATACTCATCCCATAGAAACCCGTGCAACCGAGTGAATGTTTTGGGTAGAGCAAAAGGGATGCTGTGCAACTTCCGGTTTCTTCACCGGCTCGCTATTCTATCGCGTGGAGATTGCCTATCCAGTGCGTAGAGATCAGTGATATCTACTCGTACATCGTTGGTGCATTGTGGGATAGGAATTTCGGTAAAAATGATTTCCGGTAGGAAACCCAGGATCTACGTATTGTAATTACTAATGTGCCGGGAATGGATTTCCGTAAAACTGCACACTCGAATTGGTAACGTTTAACAATTTTACCCCTACTATATTTACCCAGCTTTTATATCTCAAAATGCTCAAGGATGATAAAGTTACCTCATCGAGATTTGCAATCAGCAGTTCAATGTTGCCTAGAAACCATCTAAACATTTTGTGAAGACTCGTGTGCAAGGTCATATGTATAAGGTCCTAACGGTCTACCGCTGGACTAATTGTTTTTGCCTTGTATTTGTTAATATGGTGCATATCATTAGAGCGTGGCCTAGCAGTTAGCAGTCAGTTGGATCGAATTTATTAATACGAATAAAAAAATCGTCCCTTAGCCATGGGCGCCGCCATTAGACATTATTAACTACAGCTACCTACCAGACTATACATACAAATGAATAGGACATGTGTTTTTTAGAATTATGAACTATGTTCCCTGACAAATTTATTTGCACAATGTAGGATTCTGAAATATGCTGTATGTAATGAGAACATAATAGAGAGGTTTCGCAAGGTCGCGGATACGGATATGAGCACGGATACGTCATCACTTTTTGCGTTCCACGCATGATTTGATACAAGTAAGGGACCGATACTGGCTGAGATACACGTAAGTGAAAAACGGTTATCATTCTGAACCACGCTCAAGTGGGAAATGTTGCCCACTCTATTTTGAAAGTTGATTCTAGAGTGATTTTTTTTCCCGCAGAACACGATGGTGAACGCCGATAATTCAAAAAATGCGTCTAAACTCCTTTTCCCGGGGGGTTCCACTCCAAAAGGGGTGTTTTTACTAAAAGTGTTAGGAATGCCATATTTGCGTGATTTAGGTGTCTAACTATACATTTTCAGGAATTACACAATTAATTTCTTACCGAACTATTTTTTAATGTCCCCCTAAATGCCCAAAGTGCTGTTCCGGGGGTGCTAAAAAAGGGGGGGGTGTTGTTTTACTTAAAGGGTTAGGAATGTCATAGTTTTAAGTGATATAGGTGTCTAATTATACATTTCCGACTATGAGAAGTTCATTTAAACTATTTTTAAAATATGCTCAAAATGCTTTTCCGGGGGTGAAAGAAATGGTTATTCGAATTTCTCATAGCCGAACATGTATATTTAGACACTTAAATCAGGTAAATAGGACATTCCTAACCCTTTTTAGTAAATCACCCCCCCCCCTCTGGAAAAGCACTGTGGGTACCCCCGGAACACCAATTTGGACTTTTTTGGGTGGGGACTCAAAAATAGTTCAGTTTAATTACTGATGTATAAAAATGTATAATTTGATCATAACATTATGTAATTGGATATTCCTAACCCTTTAATTAAAATACTCCCTTCCCCGAGTGGCACCCCGGAAAAGCATTTTAAGCATATCTTATATATTTCAAAAAATAGTTTATTTTAATTTCTCATTCCCGAAGATTTATAATTAGACACCTAAATCACATAAATATGACATCCCTAACCCTCTTAGTAAAAACAAACCCTTTGAGAGTGACACCCCGGAAAAGCAGCGAGTAATCATGACGCACACATGCGAAACTAAGAGTTATTTGCGCAGCCCCGTGAACGGTTACGGCTATCGTATCCGTAACCGTATCCGTATCCGTGACCTAGCGAAACCTCTCTAATATAGAAAAATTAAACGACGGAAATAAAATCAACTGACGGAAAGTCATGTTGTGAATGGTTGTACTTAAAAGTAGGGAGAACTTTTGGAGAGGTAAAATGCGGTGAGTTGTCACTTCAAAGCAAACGCATTTGAAGAAATTTATTTAGCAAAAACGCTGTGATTGTAGCGTGTTGTAGTGATTAGTGGCCCGGGACAGTTTTACTGAAGTGGGGAGTCATTTCTGGAGTTTTAAAATATGGTGAGTTGTGACCTCAGATGTATTAGAAGAGTACGTTAAGAAAAAGTGTGAGTGGTGTGTTTTGGATGACTGCGTGTTAATTTCACATTTTGAATTAGGGCAGGTTATTCCGAGTTTAAACTAGGCAAGAAGCTAAACTTTTAGCTTCTTGCCATGGCTGGCTGCAGCTTGTTTACAGGTAGACCCTTTTGGTCTTTTTACCCTGATGAAGGAAGGTTTTATCTTTCCGAACGTCGGTTTTAATTGTATAGTTGTGTGTTGCGTGTCTGTGTTTCCCCTATGGGTTGTGGCAATTCTCATAAAGTAGTTTTTAATTTTTGCCATGTTTGTGCAGTGCAGTTATCTTTTGGATTCACCTTAGGTGGCCTTGCTTGTCAGTTGGGTCTGGTTTTTTTTAAGTCTTTTTGCCTATATATTGATGAGTTTGACAACAAAGGACGTACACCAGCACTGAAACGAAATAGTTAAGAAGTTCTTTAATTCTGGCTGTAATCTGCTTATTTAGATATATGTTGATTGTTTTAATATTTTTACTAATAATCTATTCATTACTCAAATATAAACATCTCATCAAGCTCATATAAGGTAATGTAAGCAAATATTATATAAACTTTAGTAACAAAGAACAATTTTTAATTAATTAACCGCAGAATTAAAGAAATTTTTAATATTTTTCTTTAAATTGATTTCGTTTTTTTTTTGTGATAATTTTATTTTTCATTTCAGAATTATTTTGGGGCCTTTGTTTAACCAAGTTACTCCTTTCCTGTTCACTGATGCTATTACGCCATTATGTTGAATGCAATGAAATTTGAAGACAAACTTTTACTCACATTGTTTATCAATGATATAAATATTGTTTTAATTTTAAATGTCACATAACTATAACTCAATAATTGTTTGTATCATAAACTTCAGTGTTAATTGTCTTGTAAATTATTTACAGAAATAATAATTAATAAATATATGTTTTCTTCAGCTGAATTTAGTTGCCAACTATAGTGAGTTAGAGTTGCTCTGGATCAACTCTAAAATTTAGCAAGATTCTTAGAATGCAACTAGCACTAGTAAGATTTTATGAATTTCAACGAGTAATCACTAGGCTTAGTTGGCAAAAAGTCCCTTGTTAGTTGCCCCCTAGGCTTAGTAAGGTTTTATTTTATGCATTTGGGCCCTGATCTAGCTATTGTTTTACCATAAACAAACCATCTCTAACCTGTGGTAACAGATTGTTCTGGATCCTGTACCACGTGTACCTAATCGTCCAATTCGGTCGTATCTTATCGTAAAATACCACTTTTGTATTTCTGTTTATCCGGTTTGGGACAGCATTCAGCACAGTGGCCTATGGACGCGTGGAAAACAAGGACTTGCACGACGGAGATATGGAGTTCGGTAATGAATCATAGTCCGGCTCCATAGACGCCAACGGAATTAAAGCATGAAACTAATATGTTGCGTGAACAGTCAACAAATCAGCGCCCTATTTCCTTACGGCGTTGAGGCAGATTGTGAGTCCCTTGTTTCCGCGGACTATATCTCTGCCACACCGGTGTAGAATTAATGTCCCCGCCGTCCTCTATTTTTGGCTACCAACGGTAAAGAATGAGTACTCTTCACGCAACATTAGTTTTAAGCTTATAACGTTGTCGTCTATGGCACTGTTGATCCGCTCCGCGCTGCTCAGAAATTACCCTACCACCCAAGGGGTTAAACCCCTTCAAAACACCGTCGTGTGGTCCGTGTGGCGCTGAATTTTTAATATTGCACGGAATATTATTAGTTTGGGGTGCTTGTTAACACATAATGTCAATTCGATACAAAACAATCCGCCAAAATATCAGTTGTTGATGTTGGGTGCTATTGGGTGTTAAATTTTGTCCTAGCCCATGGCCACACAACGAATGAAATGACATCGTCAGTCCCGTCCCTTGATTTAAATAAAACCGCCTCAAGAATACATCTTTTCAATTTAAAGCGCCATTGCATTATAGAAAAAAGAGCAATCTGAGCACAATGTTCAGGTACACTATTATTTACATATACACCTGGCCACCTCTAACACATACATTAATTTGTAATCACTACCGATTAGTGTATATGGCAAAGCGGCCACCCACAGTATGTGGAAGAAGCGGAGGAGCCATTGCTTTCTATTATTGGTACTCTATTTTTTTCTTGTGGTCGGTCAAAACATGCGAGAACGGTGTATTTCCTAAAGATTTTTTTACGTAACGTTTTGCCTCTCTCACTATATAGAACCTCTTTGCTACCAGCCTAATCGATGAAGACGTAGCTCGGCTTACGTCACTTTCATGAAATGATACACAATAAGCGGTTTTTGGTCTGAAAGGGATGCGTTGAAGAGCAGTATCGCTGTTTTTAATAAAACCTTTACCTTTTCCGTTGGAGTTTCTCCTCTCGGCAAAATTTTAAAAGACTGTTTCTTAGGCATTATATTTTAATATTTGTCCTCTAAAAACCATAACAATAATAATAATGATAACGCTAATAGGAAGGTTTAGGAGGGCGAAGTTGATTAATCATAAGGTTATAATGAGTTCTTTTATTTAAATTAATATTCATATCCTTTTGTTATCTAGGTGGATTAAATCCTTTTTTTTTAATAAATTAATATTCATATCATTTGAACGGAATCAACCGCAATACAACGGATACTTAGGGGAAAGCTATATTTCGCCCTAAATCCTACTTTCGCCCTAATTTAGATTTAGCAAAAACTAATAATAATATGCCTCCATATACCTCTTTCAAGTAATACTTTATAGTATTTAAGTATAGGTAGGTTAACCAACAGCGCCCCACGTGTTAGATTGGGGGTTGATGGAACGTCCAGAGAAATACTGGATGAAAGCTTCCCGCCGGTGAGCTAAATCTACGTTGTGAGAATCCTAATTGCGAAACAATACTTTATCATAGCTTTTCCTACAATTGCGAAACATACTTATAAGCTTTTCTAATTGTGAAACAATTACTTTGCTTTAATTACTAATAAATAAAAACGAATATATAAGAACACAAACCATTGCAAAATTTAGCCCAATAGTGTCCGTAGTGTACTCATATGAGCGCTAATACGATGTTGATGGATCCAATGTCGGTCTTCGTAGGTCAAAATCGGAGGCTCTATTAAAGATCCATCTTGAGCGACCCCCAAATTACACCAACTAAAAATCTCATGAAAGCTGGAACACTCCTAAAAAGAATCAGCAAACTCCAGTTGAGATGAACTGAAATATTTGGCCAAAAAAAATAATCTTTGATTGTATAGTTTTTTTTTGGGACAGTCTGTAGTCTTGTTACGGTTCCTACATCAACTGGAATCAGAAAAAACAACAAAGGAGCACGGTGAGGAGGAGAACAAAGGGCAAACGGAGTAGACAAAAAAAATCAAAAATCCACCTATACTGATAAGTCTTTTTCAGATATGGAAAGAGAAAACGTGTGCGGCATGTTATCATTTACCAAGCATTCAGCTTTTCTGATAGAACGTTTCGCAGTGGATACACCACCCACAACACGTCAACCGCTCCCCCGGCCCCGGCAACAACATCTAAAATACGAAAATTGTTCATAATCTTTTAAATTAAAGTTATACAAAAACAATAAACCGTTAACTGATACAGCTGTGGTAGAAAGAATAATTATAGTCCGCCGTACTCACAGTCCGGTAAAGAATATGGCACTCTTCGCGCAACATTAGTTTTACGCTTTTTCAGTATTAAATCTCAACAACTAAGTCGTTTTGTGCATCACATTAAAGAAAAAAGACCAGGTTTTCCAATAGTTTTTGTTTCATCTCATTTGCATGTTTCAATCAAGAGATATTAACCACAGTTTTACTGCGGAACACAATATCGAGTTTGTGCCACTTTCTGGTGAGTAGAGATAGTGAACGGATTGGTTAAAGAAAAGTTGTTCACGTTTGAACAGATTTAAACTTCATAAAGAAACTTTAAATGATGGGAAAACAGGTGGAAATTATCTTCAGTAAGATTCCTGGCTTTAAGAATTAAAAGTTTGTTATAGTTGATTCAACTCTACCGCCGCCTGCGTGACTCTATCTGAAAAATTCTGTCGTTTAAGATTTTCGACTTGCCAGACTAACCATAATCCCTCACGAATTTGATCATCGCACATTCAAAAATGCGAAATTTACTGCAACTTGAACCATTTAAAAAAACAAGCTGGTGTCCTCAAAAGATTATGTCACCATTTGATGTAGAAATATATTCTATAGACATGACAGTTGTTATTTTGTGGTGGACAACCCTCTAGGGTTTAGGGACATCCAGATTGTGTTTTCTCATTTTGGTCACGCTTTCAATGTGTAAGCGGAACTGTCGCTGCCGATTTCAAGCAACCCTGCTTCCAAGTTGAATCGTTGTTACACGATTGTAAACGTGTATACTGTGACATGGTGTATCGTGCAGTAGTATTTGTTGTATTCACCATTACTAGGGAATAATTACGCGACGTACCGTATACCCGGGGGCCGGGGGTCACATATGAAATGAATATGGGTATAAGGCTGGCGCTTCCAAACCCAGGGGCATTCCGTGACAGAGGACTCAAACAAATAGGGGTATTTGGGAGCCAAAATGCCCCCAAATAGGTGTTTTTTGGGTAACAAATTTTTCCAAATGTGGCCTTGTGGATGAGGGAAATAGATCACGACCAGCTGTAGTGAGTGAGACACCCAAGTTGCAACAGTTGCAGGAGGGAAGTTTGTGCAAAGTTTAGGGGAACGAGGTTCGTGCATCTTTACCACGCCTTGGAGCCGGTTCACCGGAGAGCCGAGGAGCGTTGCCGCGTTATGGGTGCGGGGAGACTTCGGTTTTTTAACTTTCACACGTATGAAAATGGAAGGATAGTGTTGGGCTTCGACACATCGCTAAAAACCGCTACGGCGAGATATGTACCACCCCACTTGAGGGGGGAGAAAAGGGCTCAGGATGCTTAGGCTTGAAAGGCATCTCTGTTTCCCACGGGGGGGTGCAGACTCATAATTCCGAAGGGTTTTTGATCCGAGAAGGTTTTTTGTCCGAAGGATCATTTGATCCGAAGGTAATTATATTCCGTAAGGTGTTTTATCCTAAGGGGGGTCGTTTCTCCGATTGGTCGTTTCTCCGAAGGCGCAATTAGTCCGAAGGGGCCATGTTGTCCGAAGGGGCAATTTTTCCGAAAACGCATTTTAAATGGTTTTTGTTTCATCTGAAAGGAGTTAGTTTCCGAAGTAATTTTTAATCCGAAGGGTCGTTGTCGAGAGAATAAAGTTTTTGATCCGAAGGGTCGTTTGTTCCGAATTTTCGGACTAACGCCCGTCGGACCAATTTCCCTCATTCTCATTGTCGGACTAACGACCCTCAGGATCAAAACCTTTCGGAATAACAAGAGACTATATTATGAGATGAAAGATGGTTTTCAAAAGAACTCATGAAATAACTTGCACATACCACGAGATGCATTTCGACATCTTGATGAGGGACTATGCTAATCGTTTCAGGATAATAAAACCACTGAACGATAAAGGTAGAGATATTTTAGGTCGCTATAATACGTATACTCTATTATACAACCCACCATTATGGTCTTTGCAAAATACAAAAAGATCGCAAATTTAAATTCATTTTGGTTGTCTTCAAAATGTTCCCCCATTGCAATGGACATAAAAAGATAACGAATGGGACGGATCTCACTTCGACGGGCATGACAACAGACAAGTTTCTGTTTGAAAAAATGGTTATAATACTTTTTTTTTAAAAACATTGTTGAATATTCATGAAACTTGATTCTAAAGTAGAGGATTATTTGCATTTGTAAATCGAACAATCAATAGCCATTCATCAATGGAAAGGCACGCTACACAAAGGAAATGGAGAGAAGTAAGGAAATTCTGTAGAGATATGTTTTTTTTGCTTCCACTCTGAAATGAGTCCTACACTAACCAAGCAGATAATTTTTCTGTTTGTTATTCCAATTATAATACCAACATTCCTACGGAAGCTAAGTAAGTGTTTCTTACCGATCTGTAAATTAACCTTTTGCTGATTTGTAAACAAGGCTAGTCCGAGTACAATATCATATTCCTATTCGATACTACTACAATGTGTGGACCCGTACTCATACGCTTACACCTCCTCATGTATTAGTGAGACATACACCTGCTGCTAGAAAATTCTCAATGAATCCAAATAAATTTGATATTTTGATACTCAACTGCTGGATGGAAAGTTGAATATAACCCATGATTTCACCCACATTGTAAAACATGATCAAGCCAAAAGAAAAGAAAATCTTTGTAGTTTGATTTTTTTTGATGAGGTATATAAACTTATATCTTTTATAATGCAATTTTCTTTATATTGGATAAAAGTTTGCAAAGATTGAAATAAAAAAATCTAAGTTTGTTTTAATTTCACTGAAACAAATTACGGAGTAAAAATTATTTGAAAATAAAAAAAATCATTTCTAGAACTGAATTTACAACATGTTAATTTGTTATGTATCTACAACAAATTTTGGTTCAAATGGTCCAAAATCTAAATGGATTTTATAAAACCAATCTATAATTGGATGGTACCCAGTTGGTTTCCTTGGTGGTTTTCTTATGTTAAGAAAATAGTTTTATTTTTTCACGCGCGACACAATCCACGTAAACGGGCTCAAGGCGCTGTGCGGTAGCCATGAAAGACGCTCAGCACATCAGAGAAACCAGATCAGTTCCAGATTCCAAGCAGATTTATTGCCAAGAATCTCGATTTTAGAAGCAGGAGGAAACCAGAGTACCCAAGAAAACCTGCGAGAAACGAGTTTGGATCGTTTAGTTATCCTAATTATACGCATATACAACTGCTCACTTACATACGGCCTATACCGGAACCTCACACTCGGCACTACTCTCCTACTTGCCAGCTAAATATAAACCGACCTTCCTGTGGTCACACAGCGAGTCTCAGCTAGTCCGTTTTAATAAACCCCGAATTATAATTGAGAAGACCAAATTCAAATAAAGCTACATAAAGGACCCCTACCCGGTTATCGAACCCGAAACATCATTGGTGAAAGGCGAGGGATGATACGCTGCGCCACCCGTTCCCATGTTTCGACTGCCTTTGTGTTTCATGGTTATTAACTGTATTGCTTAGACCCCAACTCGTTATTTTTGTTTCAAAATGGTCAAAATATGATTTTTAACAAAATAGTTATTTGGATGTTTCCCCGACAGTTTCTATATGTTTCCTTAGTGTTTCAAGTTTGTTGCAACAAAAGTCGGTTCTTTTGTACCGTGGCCCTGAAGGGTCATGACTACTTGACGAGATGACAGTCCACAGACGAGATACCATAACGAGATAATTGCAAACAATAATTTCAGATTAAAGTGATATTGACAACCTTAATTGCCACATAAATTTTCAGAGGATGACCTGAACTGATCCAAACGAGATATTTTTCAGATGACGAGGATACTTTGAAGGGAATTAATTGACCACATAATTTGAAGAGATATGACGCGATATTTGACCACATAATTGACCACATAATTTCCAGATGACGTGAACATGATCAACACTACCGAGATTTTTCAGATGGACGGATACTTGACGACATAATGGACCAATAATTTCGAGAGACGAGTATTTGACCACATAATTGACCACAAATTTTCAGATGACGTGATACTTGATCACAAACGAGATATTTTTCAGATGACGAGATACTTGACGACATAATTGACCACATACTTTTGAGATGACGAGATATGGAAGACATAATTGACCACATAGTTTCCAGATGACGTGATACCTGATCACATAACGAGATATTTTTTCAGATTGACGAGGATACTTGACGACATAATTGACCACATAATTTCGAGATGACGAGATATTTGACCACATAATTGACCACATAATTTCCAGATGACGTGATACTTGATCACATAACGAGATATTTTTTCAGATGACGAGATACTTGACGACATTAATTGACCACATAATTTTGAGATGACGAGATATTGGAAGACATAATTGACCACATAGTTTTCAGATGACGTGATACCTGATCACATAACGAGATATTTTTTCAGATGACGAGATACTTGACGACATAATTGACCACATAATTTCGAGATGACGAGATAGTTGACCACATAGTTGACCACATAATTTCCAGATGACGTGATACTTGATCACATAACGAGATATTTTTCAGATGACGAGATACTTGACGACATAATTGACCACATAATTTTGAGATGACGAGATATTTGACCACATAATTGACCACATAATTTTCAGATGACGTGATACTTGATCACATAACGAGATATTTTTTAGATGACGAGATACTTGACGACATAATTGACCACATAATTTTGAGATGACGAGATATTTGACCACATAATTGACCACATATTTTTAGATGACGAGATACTTGACGACATAATTGACCACATAATTTTCAGATGACGTAATACTTGATCACATAACGAGATATTTTTTAGATGACGAGATACTTGACGACACAGTTGACCACATAATCTCGAGATGACGAGATATTGGACCACATAATTGACCACATAATTTTCAGATGACGTGATACTTGATCACATAACGAGATATTTTTCAGAGATATGTTTTGAGACCAGTTTTTATATAGTGAAACCTGTTTGGATGTTGAGACCTTTGTGTAGTTTTGAGACCTTTGCATGTTTTGAAGATCTTTGTTTGATATTGAGACCTTGTGTGTTTTTGAGACCTTTATGTGTTTTTGAGACCCGTTTATGTTTTTGAAACCTTTGATGTTGAGACCTTTGTGTGGTTGAGACCAGCTTTTGAGACCTTTGTGTAGTTTTGAGACCTTTGTAAGTTTGAGACCTTCGGTTTTTTGAGACTTTGCCTGTTTGTGAGACCTTTGCTTGTTTTTAGACCTTTGTTGTTTTTGAGACCTTTCTTAGTATTTTGATATTTTGACAGTGTTGTCTGCCCATTTCCAGAACTTAATGTAGCGTATAATCATTGTTCGTGAGCTAAATCAGGTGAGACATTTTCTTGCAAAGATAATGTATGATTCTTGTGTCCCGTTCAAAATTACCTTCCCTATGGAATAAAACAATGCCTTTTCAAAATAGAACAAGTTAGAACAAAATCCTCTATTGGAAAACATGTTCGCCCCTACACTACACTTTAATAACATAGGTCCATATGAGCGGGCTAACTTTAGAGTGTGATAGTACAACCTACTTTACTGTTTTTTGCAATTTACCGCCACTAACGGGGGATTATACTTCGAATGTTTTATCATTCATCATTTCAATCTTTTTTTCATATTTCTCTCCTTCTTAAAAACATACACCGTTGAAACGTAAAATAGATAAAGCCAGATAGGAGAGCTGAACAGCACAGAGAACCTGAACCAGCTTATCAAAAGCCGTCATAAATTTACAAAGTTAAAAAATACAGAAAGACTGTAAAAACACTAAAAAATCTTAATAGAACCATTCAAACGGTAACAAGAGAGCCCATCCCCTTAAAAGAATTATTGCACAAGCCAGAAATGGTCTAAAAAGAAATGTAAAAGACCAGTCACGGTCATATCTCGAGTATTGAGTAAAACAAAAATTTTGCGGAACAGTTTTGTAATGGTACTTTATATATATATATTATATTATATATATATATATAATATATATATATATATATATACTAATCTGCAGACAGTACCGTTTCGAACGTTGTGTTCTCATCAGTGCCGCACGAGCTAAATGAAATCCACAAATGAAGTGAATCAATGACCCGTTAAGCAACTGACCCACTCCATCACGCCGCATATTGTTTATGAATACTAGAGTGTTCAAACTCAATGAGTGAGCTATCCAAAATGCATAATACTCTCTAGATATATATCTCTATCTATCTATGATAGTCTATATATATCTATATATTCTCTCTCTCTAGATATATATATCGATACTAGATATATTATATATATTATATCTATATATATATATATATATCATCTATATATATATTTACTTTTTGATACCAACGAATATTAAAGAGACACTGGCACATTTGAAAAATGTGCGTGCCTCCCTCAATATTTTTCAAAAACGATATATTTCATGTTGTAAAGCTTTATATACATTCGCCCTCACCTGAAATGGATAAGACCAAATCATTGTCCCTTATGGTAAACATAAACAATTTTATAATTAAGGTCGCCGGTGACATTAATTCCGCCATAGTGGAAATATCGTGTAACACAAGAAAACGCACGCCGTATACAAGTTTCCCACGGCATGTATCCTGTTTGACCGGCTGTGACTTTGGTGGTTTTAATATCAAATTAGCTCCGGTCTAATATATTCATGTTATATGCATTTGTTGATTAAAGTTATGGAAAATTTAAAATTTTAGCCTACAAATTATCTGGAAGTCTTTAACCTCGTATTACCGTCCCTATCTGTTTTTGAGTCAGGTTATTTTTATGTTAAAATGTACTCGAATCTTCTCAATGGCGAGACTAATCCTTTTGTGAGCAAATTGAAGTAATTTCATAGTTTGTGAAAATGTGCCAATGCCGCTTTAAATTTAAAAGCTCCTCAGGAACCCCCTACTTCCGTTCAACACGAAACTTGGTGTCATAACCCTGTTCTTGCAGGTCGATGTGTAGTCCAGCATTTTGTTTTTTTCCGTGTAGTATGAATTTTCGTTATCAAAAGGAATATGAGTTCAATTATATATGGACTTGGAGGCCTTCATTATAAGAACGAGTCCCGTTTTTTGTTGCGGCGTGGAAAGGATGTCGATGAATTGTAGTACCGGCCACTTTTGTTGGCCTCTTCAAGTCCGCAATAAAAAATCTGATCATTAATTAATTCAGATGTCAAAGTCAAAGCTTATGCGAGAACAGAATTCGTATCCACTATATATACCTTGGTCAACATAGATTTAGATTTTGATGACACTTTTGGAGAGTCTCTTTTATTCCACATAAGTGCACCATTGTGTTGATTTTTTCCCCCAGCGACTCAGTTATTTTTGGTGGGAAGTGTCTCAAAAAGTCGTTTAAGATTTTCGACTTGCCAGACTAAACTAACATAATCCGTCACGAATTTGATCATCGCACATTCAAAAATGCGAAATTTACTGCAACTTGAACCATTTAAAAAAACCAGCTGGTGTCCTCAAAAGATTATTCACCATTTGATGTAGAAAACTATTCTATAGACATGACAGTTGTTATTTTGTGGTGGACAACCCTCTAGGGTTTAGGGACATCCAGATTGTGTTTTCTCATTTTGGTCACGCGTTCAATGTGTAAGCGGAACGTCGCTGCCAATTTCAAGCAACCCCTCTTGCCAAGTTAATCGTTGTTACACGATTGTAAACGTGTATACTGTGACATGGTGTATCGTGCAGTAGTAATTTTTGTTGTATTCACCATTACTAGGGAATAATTACGGGACGTACCTTATACCCGGGGGCCGGGGGTCACATATGAAATGATCTGGTATAAGGCTGGCGCTTCCCCACACCAGGGGCATTGGTTGACCGAGATGACTCACAATTATGGGTATTTGGTAGCCAAAATGACCCCCAAAAGGTTGTTTTTTGGGTACAAATTTTTCCAAAATGTGGCCTTGTGGATGAGGGAAAATAGACACTAACCAGCTGTAGTGAGTGAGACACCCAAGTTGCAACAGTTGCAGGAGGGAATTTTGTGTGCAAAGTTATGGACGAGATTCGGGCGTAGCCATCTTTACCACGCCTTGGAACGGGTTCACCGGAGAGCCAGGAGCGTTGGCCGCGTTATGGTGCGGGGAGACTTGGTTTTTAACTTTCCGATGAAAATTAGGATAGTGTTGCTCCACACATCGCTAAAAATACCAAAAACCGCTACGGTCGAGATATTACCACCCCACTTGAAGGGGGAGAAAGGGCTCAGGAGCTAGCTTGAGATTCTCTCTTTCCCAACGGGGGGTGCAGGACTATATTCCGAAGGGTTTTTTGTCCGAAGGTTCGTTGTTCCAAGGAGTCATTTATCCGAAGGTGATATATTCCGAAGGTGTTTTTTTAATCCTAAGGGCGTTTTTCTTCTCTCCTAATGTCTTTTCTCCGAAGGCGCATTAGTCCGAAGGGCATTTTGTCCGAAGGGGCATTTTTCCGACAACGCATACCAGGGTTTTTTTTTTTTTTGTTCCGAAGAGTTATGTTCCGAAGAATTTTTTTTTTAATCCGAGGGGTCGATTTTGTGTTTCGAAAGAAGTAAATAAAGATTGTTGATCCGAAGGCGTTTGTCCGAATTTTTTCGACTAACGGCCCCTCGGAACCAATTTCCCTCATTCGAATTTCGGACTAACGACCCTTAGGATAAAAAACTTTCGATAACTAGATACATATTATGAGATAAAGTATGTGTTTTCCAAAATAACTCATGAAAATAACTTGCAACATACCAAAAGCTGCATTCGCCCTCTTGATGAAAGGGACTATAGGATATCGTTTCCGGATAATAAACCACTGAACGATAAAGGTAAGAGATATATTTAGGTCCGCTATACGTTTACTCTAATTAAACAACACCACAATTATGGTCTTTTGCAAATACAACAGATCGTCAAATTTATATCATTTTGGTTGTCGTCAAAATGTCTCTCCCTTGCATGGACTAAAAAGATAACGAATGGGACGATTCTCATCATTCAGACGGGCTGACACAGACAATTTTCTGTTAAAAAATGGGTTATACTTTCGTAGCTAGTCATAATGTAAAAAAACCCTTCAAATTCTCATAAAAGGCATTACTTGCATTTGGTATCTAACAACAATAGCCATTCATCAATGGAAAAAGGCAACACGCTATCAGCAAAATGAAATTAAGAGAGTAGGAATTCTTAGAGAATATTTTTTTTTGCTTCCACTCTAATGAGTCCCTACAAAGCAAAGAAATTCTGTTTGGTAGCCACTTAAAGAATTACCAACATCCTAAGGAAGCAAGTAATTGTTCTTAACCGATTCTGTAAAAATTAGTTTTGCTGATTTTTAGAAGTCGAAGGCTAAGTCGAGTAAATACCATATTCCTATTCGTACGACTACAATTTGTGGACCCGTACTCATACTCTTACACCTACTCAGGATTAGAACAATACACTTGCTGCTAGAAATTTCTCAATGAATCCAAATACACATTTGCATATTTTGATAATCAACTGCTAGAGGGAAAGTTTAATTAACCCATGATTTTTCACCACATTGTAAAACATGAGCAAGCCAAAACAAAGAAAATAGTATTTGATTTTTTTGATGACGGTATATAACTTGATCTTTTTAATTCAATTTTCTTCTTTCATTTTGGATAAGTTTTGAAAGATTGAAAGATTGAAAAAATCAATTTGTTTTACATGTCATCTGAAACAAATTAACGGATTAAAATTATTTGAAAATAAAGACAATAATTTCTAGAACTGAATTACATGTTATGTGTGTATGTAATCTACAACAATATTTTGGTTCAAAATTGTCAAAATCATGATTTATAAAAACAAAATCTATAATTGGGATGTACCCAGATGGTTTCCTTGGTGGTTTCTGATGTTATAATATAGTGTGTATTTTTAACGCGCGACACCCATACACGTAAACGTGCTCAAAGGCGCTGTGTGCGGTAGCCATGGAAGACGCTCAGCACATCAAAGAAGCCACAATACCAGAACAGATTTATTGCCAAGAAGCTGGACGCATAACCCTCGCAGCCGCGCGCACGTGGCTGTAAGCCTGCTGAAACTAACACGGGAATCGTCTGCTCATCAATCCACGTAAGGGTATTTTAGGCGGCTGACTATGTTTTCAGTTTGTAGACTTATGGCCCATCTTTTTCACATTCATACGGGGCCTATTGAATACTTAATTATTAAAGAACATATACAGATGTTGAATCTTACAAAGGATTATTATGGGAATAACAGCCAATCTTTTGGAAAAAATACAGATTTGATGAACGTCACGGCATGGATTGGTTTATTTATGTTGCTTCGGGGGACCCATTCATGTAAAAATGACGTACGTAATCCCTATTGGAAAAAAACAACCGATTATCGTCATCCGTCACGTCGGTTTTTGAATCATTAGGAAAAGGTAAATTTTGTACTGTGTAGAGACATATAACGGTGTCTTTTGGAAAAAAATAATAGCACTTTTGGGCAGAGGGTCATGCATGTACAGACCTTGATTAACATAGTCGGATTTATATATACGGTCGCCCCCGAGAGCAAACTGATATCTGAGACCTATACACGTGACAAACCAAACTATTCATCTCGTTACCGTTTATAACTACAGTATACGGCAAAGCAGTAAGCATTCTGTATCTCTGTTGTCACAAGGCGTAATCGATCGAGATGTGAAACTATACATGTGGTTTCTTTACAGGATGGTAGGAACCGATCTGCTCGATTTGGGTCATGGGGATTGCCAAACGGTAATTTGTGAACCTGCTTACATGCATTATCTCTTGCAGTCTCGGTCCCAGTGACATAAAAAATCATCTCTTAAACCTTTGTTTCAAAAGATCTAGTAATATCATGAATAAATTAAGAAAAAAATATGAAGTTCACATCAATCAGCTTCTGTTAAATTACCTGTGCATAACTCAAAAACTCGAGAAACTTCCCCTGCAAGTATCGTATCAAACATATTACCCTTGACATACGCGCAATGGCTACAGAGCTATGCTCTCAGTAGCCATGCGCACCGATAAACACTCTAATTCAAACCACCTATTTAATTATTATACAAACAACACCCCAAAACCATTTCATTGCCTCCTGATTTTAGAAGCGCGGAGTAAACCCGAGTACCACCCAAGAAAACCGCGGAACGAGTTTGGATCGTGTAGTATCCAATTTTACGCATAATATCACGTGGCCTCACTTACATACGCCTATCAACCGGCAAACCTCATACTCGGCACTACCTCCTACTTTTCCCAGCTAATTAATAAACATAAACCATTTACTGTTGGGTCACAAAGCGAGTCTCAGAGGTCGTTTATAACCCCGAATTTATAGTTGAGAAACCAATTCAAAAATCTACAGATGAAGGAACCCCTACCGGTTCCGACCCGAAACAAGCATTGGTGAAAGGAGGGATATCGCTGCGCCAACCCGTTCCCCATGTTGTCCGCTCCTTTGTGTTTCAATGGTTATTAAAATAACTATTGCTTAGACCCAAATCGAGATAATTTTTGTTTCAAATGGTCAAAATATAGATTTTTAAACAAAATAGTTACTTTGATGGTTTCCCCCATAGACAGTTTCTAGATGGTTTCCTTAGTTTTCAAAGTTTGTGAACAAAAGTCGGTTCTTGTGTACCGTGGCCCGGAAGGTCATACGCTTGACGAGAATGCCCACATGACGAAGATACATAACGAGATCATGCAAACCCTAATTTCAGTATAAAGTTATTTATTTGACCACATAATTGCCCACATAATTTTCCAGATGACGTGATACTTGAACACATAACGAGATAATTTTTTCAGATGCGATATACTTGGCGACATAATTGACCACATAATTTTGAGATAGACTAAATTTGACCACATAATTGACCACCTATTTTCAGATGACGTGATCTTGATCACATACAGAATATTTTTCCAGATGACGGGATACTTGACGACATAATTGACAACAGAATTTCGAGAGGACGAGATTTTTCAAATTTTGGGATAAAACCACATAATATTTGACCACATAATTTTCAGATGACGTGGATATTGGATCACATAACGATATTTTTTCAGTTGACGAGATACTTGACGACATAATTGACCACATAATTTTGAGATGACGGAGATATTGGAAGACATATTGAACCAATTAAGTTTTCAGATGACGTGATACTTGATTCACATAACTATATATTTTTTCAATGACGAGATACTTTACGAATAATTGGCCACATAATTCGCGATGACGAGATATTTGACCACATAGTTTTGACCACCATAATTCCAGATGACGTGAGACTTGATCACATAACGATATATTTTTTCAGATGACTAATACTTGACGACATAATTGACCACATAAGTTGAGATGACGAGAGATTTGACTCACATAATTGACCACATAATTTCCAGATGACGTGATACTATCACAAACGAGATATTTTTCAGATGACGATATACTTGACGACCTAATTGACCACATATTTCGAGATGACGAATATTTGACCACATAGGTGACCACATAATTTCCAGATGACGTGATACTCGATCACATAACGAGATATTTTTCAGATGACGAGATACGTGACGACATAATTGACCACATATTTTGAGATTGAGAATACGAAGATATTTGACCACATACTTGACCACATAATTTTCAGATGACGTGATACTTGATCACATACGAGATATTTTTTAGATGACTAGATACTTGCGACATAATTGGGACCACCTAATTTTGATATGAACCAGATAATTGACCACATAATTGACCACATAATTTTCAGATGACGTGATACTTGTTCACATAACAATATTTTTAGATGACGAGATACTTGCCGACATAATTGACCACCTAATTTGAGATGACGAATATTTGACACATAATTGACCACAATCATTTCCGATGACGTGATACTTGATCACACTAACGAGTTATTTTTCAGAGGACGAGACACTTGACGACATAATTGACCACATAAATTTCAGTAGAGATATTTGCTTGACCAAATGCCACATAAGTTTCAGATGACTTGATACTTGACACATAACGAGAAATTTTTGTTTTAGATGACGAGATACGTTGAGGACTAATTGACCACTAATTTTTGAGAGTAAGAAGATGATTTTGACCACATAATTGACCACACTATTTCCAGAATGACGTGTACTTGATCACATTAACGAGATATTTTTCAGATGACGTGATACTTGACGACATAATTGACCACATAATTGCGAGATGACGATATATTTGACCACATAATTGACCACACCAGTTTTGGATCTGACCGAATATTGGACACATATTGAACCACATAATTTTCAATGACGTGATACTGTCACATAACAATATTTTTTTAGATGACGAGATACTTGACGACATGTTTGACCAACTAATTTTTTGGAGATGACGAGATTTGACCCCATAATTGACCACATAATTTTCAGAGACGTGATACTTGAATCACATAACGAGAATATTTTTCAGATGACGTGATACTTGACGACATAATTGACCACATAATTCGCGATGACGGATATTTTACCACATCATTGACCACATAATTTCCAGATAACGTGATACTTGATCACATTACGAGATAATTTGTAAATGACGAGTACTTGACGACGAATTTGGACCCCAAACATAATTTTGAGATGACGAGAGTATTTAACCACTAATTGACCCCATATTTTCAGATGACGTTGATACTTGATCACATAACGAGAATATTGTCAGATGACGAGATACTAGACCGGACATAATTTGACCACCCAATATTGTTGAAGATGACGAGATTTGGACAACTAATTGACCACATAATTTCCAGATGACGCGATACTTGACCACATAACGAGATATTTTCAGATGACGATATACTTGACGCATAATCTGACCACATAATTTCCGAGATGACGAGATATTTGACACATCTTACCACATAATTTTCAGATTACGAGATATTTGACTGACATCATTTTTGAGATAGTTGCTGAGTTAGCAATCGTAACGTCGTTGTCTGCGCAGGTCACGCGCATGTATATGTACTCGCAGGGAAGTTTCACGAGTAAAAATCCCAACTTGCCTTTATTATTATGAATAAATAAAAGAATATAGAAAAAAAAAGAAGGGGAGGAGGAAAGGATTAGGGAGGGCATGGAGGGGTCCTTTCCGCTGCTTGCTCTTCTCTTCGCTTTTCCTCCGCGTCCTCCTTCGCCTTTCTCCTTCTCTGTTTCTTGTGTTCATTTTTCTCCTTTGTTCAGGTGTCATGCAGAAGTGTTATTGTTCGTGGTTCATTCTACTCCGTAGAATGTGCAGGGCGTGGGCATGTGGTCGACCAAAGCGTACAGAAATAACTAAATCATGAGAAATGTTCCAAAAAACACATATGAAAAAAATAAATAATTTCCTTTGTTTTGAACATGTTAAATAATAATAAATAAAGTGTTTAATAGCAAGGCAGTTATAACATAAGATAATGCATATTTGGTACAACTACATCTAGAAAGAAATTACGTAATGCATGACTGAAAGAATGGAGACGACCAAATCCCAACTTGCCTTTATTATTATGAATAAATAAAAATACCAAAAAAAGAAGGGAAGGGGGCAGGTTGGGGAGTGGAGAAATGGGGAGGGAAGGAAAGGAGCGTTGCGGTAAGGGGCTCGGAGGTGACTCTGGAGGTGAAGGGACAGTGCGGAGAAATGAGGCGTTGCAATTTTCATTGGGAGCTAGGGGAGGGGATTGGGCGGTGGTGATGGATGTGGAGTCGGAAGGTGAAGGGAGGGAGGGGGAATGAGGAGGGGGAATGTGGACACTCAACATGCGTGCAGATAATATGCAAAGAATCACCTGCAGAAATAAGTGAACTAAGGAGAAATTTGCAGAAAAACAATTAACATAAACTTAGGAACATGTGAAATAATAAATAAATAGTGAATAAATAGCAGAGCAATGTTATAACAAGCGATAATGCATAGTTTTTTAAATCAATAACAAAATAAACGAATTAATGAATGCATGAAGGACAGAATTAATGAATTTAATGAACATATAAATTCCCAACTTACCTTAGATAATGTACTGAATTATTATGAAATGAGTGAATAAAAATAACAAAGAATGGAAGGGAAGAAGGAATGGAAGAATGAGGGAAGGGGAAGGTGAAGTGGAAGGGGAGGGGGACACGTGGAAGTTGCCGTTGAAGGGTAGTGGGAACTGAAATGACGGGTCCAGTGGTCCAGTTTCTGTTCGGGCTTTCGGTCTGTCTTTATTTGCGTCGCTTGTCTTTAGTGGGCTGCGTTCCCCTTTAGTGTGAATGGGCGGGTATTTATATGTGAGGGAAGGAAGGGGAAGGTGAAGTTAAAATGGATACTGATTTTAAAAAATAAAAAAAATATCACACAATAATTATAAAGCAATTTTGTTGCACATAACATCATTTCTTTTTGAACAGAACATTGTATTGTTCAACTTTTCATCAATAATATGTAAGTAATCTCAGCATTTGGATTTCCTTTTAATCGCGCCAATTAGCGTAATTAAGACTGTGGCATAATTTGGTCGATACTATACTACACAATTTTTAATAAATATTAAGATTTTTCTTTCAAATACAAACATATCACAGGTTGCATTGACTTCGGCTTGAATCATTACGGTGACTCTCAGTTCGCCCTCTACAAAGACCGCTGGGGAAGTTCCGTTGTTTCAATCGCCGACTATTCATTACTGCGAGCCGCATCCATGTATAGAGGTCGTGGCCTGCCTGTATCGTTGTAAAATCCTTTTGCGCATGACCCTGCGCAGACGACGAAATTGCGGTGGCTAGCTCGAAATTATAGGTCAATTTATGTCGTCAAGTATACTCGTCAATCTGAAAATATCTCGTTATGTGATACTATCACGGCATCTGAAAATTATGTGGTCAATTACGTGGTAAAATATCTCGTCATCTCGAAATTAATCATCGCGTTGTGATCAGTATGACGTCATCTGAATTTATTTGGTCAATTATGTGGTCAAATATCCGCCAATTAATATAAATAAATAATGAATACATGAATAAAAAATAAATCAAATAAATCAAATCAATAAAATAATAAAATAAATAAAATAATCAAATAAAGAAAATAAATAAAATCAATAACCATACATAACATAAAAAAATAAATAATAAACTACCCTGCCATCATCGACACTAACCTTCCTCCTGCCTCCCTCTCTCCCTCCCTCACCCATTCCCCACTACTAACCTGCCCATCTCGGCTATCCACCCTCCCTACTCACTTACCTCCCTCCCTGCCCCCCCTCCCCTCTCCTCCCTCCCCCGCCTGCCGCCCTCACTCCGGTCCCTCACTCCATCATCCCCCCCTCCCTGCCTCCCTCCCCTCCCCCGGTCCCTCCCCCTACCATACCTGCCCTCAAATAACATACAATAAATCAATAATGCACTCCAATACATACATGAACTGAATGCATCATGTGATTATTCGATCAATGGGCACTAACCTTAAGACGTACAATAAATCCATGACTACAGAAATGCTAAACCAAGTGACTCATTCGGTCCTTGCTCCACTTCACGGGCACTAACTCCATCACTCTCCACGACGAAATACAGTATTTAATTGGACTAACTTAAGTGGACCTACAGAAGAAACACAAGAAAAAAGGAAGTGGAAGAAAAAAGGAAGGAACGAGTAAGCAATCGGAAGTAAAAGGGAAGAGGAAGGGAGGGAGTCGAGGAAAAGGAGAAAGAAAAGAAGGAAAGCAATAAAAAAAGAAATGAAGTACATATACAATGCGCAGGGATCTGCGCAGACCACGAAATGGCGGGTGGCAAGCTCCGAATTAGCTGTCAATTATGTTGTCAAGGATCTCATCACTTAAAAAGAATCTCGGGAGGGGAGCAGTTCGCGTCCATCTGAAAATAGGTGTCAGTATGTTGGGCAAATCCGCGTCATCTCGAATTAGGTGGTCAATTAATGGCGTCAAATATCCGTCATCTAAAATAGGATCAAGTACACGTCATCTGGGGAAAATTTTTTGTGGGCAATTATGTGTGCAAATATCTCGTCATCGCTCGAAATTATTGGTCAATTTTATGTCGGCAAGAGTCTCGTCATCTCAAAAATATCTCGTTATGTATTGTACACGTCATCTGGAAATTATTGTGTCATAGTGGTCCATATCTCGTCATCCTCAAAATTATGTGTCAATTATGTGCTCAAGTATCTCGTCATCTGAAAAATATCTCGTTATGTGATCGAGTCACACGTCATCTGAAAATAATGTGGTCATTATTGGTCAAATAATCTTGGGGCGTCTCTCAAAATTATGTGGTCAATGTATGTCCGTCAATTTATCTCGTCATCTGAAAAATATCTCTTTATGTGAATCAAGTAGTACGTCATCTGGAAATTATGTGGTCAGATTATGTGGTCAAATATCTGTCATCCTCAAAATTATGTGGTCAATTAAGATCGTCAAGTACTCGTCCTCTGAAAAATATCTGTCGTTAGGTGATTAAGTATCACGTCATCTGTAAATTATGTGTCAATTACTGTGGTCAAATTACTTGTCATCTCAAAATTATGGATGGTCATTAGGTCGTCAAGTATCTCGTCAACTGAAAAAATATCTCTTTATGTGATCAATTATCACTCATCTGAATAATGTGGTCAATTATGTGGTCCAATATCATCTCGTCCTCAAAAGATGTGGTCACTTATGTGCTCAAGTATCTTCGTCCATCTGAAAAATATCTTCGTTATGTGATTCAAGTATCACGTCCATCTGAAAATTATGGTGGCCAATTATGTTGTCCAATATCTCGTCATCTCAAAATTATGTGGTCAATTATGTCGTCAAGTTATCTCGTCATCTGAAAAATATCCGTTATGTGATTCAGTATTACGTCATCTGGGAAATTATGTTGGTCACTTATGTGGTCAAATATCTAGTCATCTCAAAATTAATGTTGTCAAATATGGTCCGTCAATTATCTCGTCCATCTGAAAAATATCTCGTTATGGGATCAAGTTCATAGTGGAGTAAAGATAGACATGACCCCAAAAAAATTGCAACATAAGGTTTTTTTGGCATTTTCCTGTAGTTAGGTCAGCTTAACCAATGATATATCAAAAGTTGCACTAAATCGAAGTCCCAGAAGTGTTCAAACTATGACTTAAACAAAATGGGGCCGCCATCCTCCATTTTGAAAACAAAAATCCTCAACTAAATGAGCTAAAAATGACAAACAATATGTCATTTCCTAAGTAATTCTGCATAACAATCCATTAAAAAAGGTTTTGATTAAGTTGAGAAATCATCTTGACCTCTAAATCCAATATGGCCGCCCCTCCATGTGTGGAAAATACACAATTCTTTGTAATCTCTGTACCGGATTTCCAAAACGACAAACACAATGTTCCTTTCCATACTAATTCTAGCATACCAAATCCATTAAAAAAGGGTTTATTAAGTTGAGATATCATCCTTGACTTCTAAATCCATATGCTGCCAACCTCCGGGTTGGAAAGTACAAATTCTTGTATCTCTGTATCAGATGGGCAAACGACAACAATGTCATTTCCTTTAATTTCTCTAGCATAACAAATCTAATTAAAATGGGGTTTAGGAAGTTGAGATATCATCTTGACCTCTAAATCCCATGGCCTACAGCCACCATGTTTTAAAATCAAATTTATTTTACTATCTCTGGTACCACATGGGCCAAAATTACAAATATTAGTGTTATTTTTTTATTAATTTGACCCCCGCATACGAGAATACATTAAGATGGTTGTTGTAAAGTTTTGAGAGCACCTTGACTTCTTCAAAATGCCACTGTCCCCATTTAAAAGTAGTGAAACCATAATCCTCCGTTTAACATCAGACAGATTCAATGCAAATGGAGTGGTAATTGTCTATTCCGGCCGATTACAAATTTAAATTTGACATTTGTTTTTACAAAGTACAATTTTCCACATTCCCTCATCACCAAAATATGGCCGAAAGCACTTGTTTCAGTGGTAGATGAGATCGACGACACTATTAACCTATTACAATTTATCTTCAAGGTTCAATCATCGAATCTGAGACCGGTTTCTTGGTCCATGTTTTCGTGTGAATGCTGTCCACAAGCTGTGGTGGAAAATTTTTTTGGAAAGGTACCTGTTGTGTAATTATTCAAAAGGCTCCGACTGCTGATCATTGAACAGGGACAACATTGGGTTGCAGCCTTCACTTTTCTATCGATTCAGGATGCTATATTGGTAGTAAAAATACTCGTAACACCGGGTTACCAATGCATGACTTTGAGGAAAACCGATTTCTTGCCATCCCCAAATATTCTTGAAGTAGTATGCATTTGCAGATAGATTCAGATAGGAGCAAATGCCATCACTGAAGCTTCAGAAGCTGGATATCATACACATATGTTTTCTCTTTGTGTCTGCAGACCAAATAAAGGTCATCACACCCTCTTCTGCAATATTGGAGAAGTAGTAATCACCAGATCTGTGTCTTCATCCAATTTGGGATTTGTTTAACCTACATTAATGCCATGGGTGAAATTTTTTGTTTGGCATTTTTATGTCTACCATTATTAGCGATCCGAGTCTCGCGACGTTCATATGTGCTGTCTTTTGTGTTTTGGTTCCCATTATCCATCAAGACAAGGCATCTGCCATAGTGTCACTGTGAAGAGCTACTAATCACCAGTATTGCAAACTATACTATAAGTGTTTCCCTCTGTTCCATTTCAAGCGCTGTAAAAGAGAACCTCCATCACAACATAGTGATCAGTCTTGGGCAATGTCTCGGGTCAGCAGCCTCTGGACAGGACACATTTTCCGTAAAATAGCCATCAAATTGTGTTTTAAAACATGCTTGGCCGAAAAAACGGATGGCGGATATGGTGAAAGTTCACGGCAAAGCACCTTATCTAATGACAGTTCTCCAGATGTGATCCAAACAGTATCTTTGAAAATAACGGGCTTGGTCATCAGTTCCCTTGACAGCCCATCAGATGCCAGGTCGTGACTAAGTTTTGCCATTTGTAGCACTTATTATAAAGAAAAGTCAGCTGTCCTTCCATTTCTTTTAACTTGTATCTTTGCCCTACTTTGAACAATCTTGTACAATGACAATCCTCACCAGCATTTATGCCTTGGTAAAATTTTCGTAGGCTTTTCTCATGTGATATGGGAAATGCTGTCAAACTTGGCTGCAAGACTTCTCAAACCCCACCAATCAACAGTGGAGCTGCCCGACCTTTACAACAAATATTTTCTGCTGACCTCATACCAGAAGAAGAACTAATTGGTGCGTGGTGCCGAATGCAACAAGATATTCAACGTAAGCTATGCAGAAAAGATGCAGATGTTTGATATATAGCAACATTGCATCCGCCATGGCATATTTAATCAAAAATCGTATTGGGGGAAGACACAGATCTATTAATACTTGTCCATTATGCATATGAGGGCTGTAATGACCTTTACTTTTGGTCTGACATAAGACAAGGAGAAAATTAATGTGTATAAGATCAAGCTTTTGAGTGCTGGTATCCATTGATAATATTCGCTCTAATTCTGCTGTTTGCCCATGCTTTTTAGGTTGCGATACTCACTTCAGGAATATTTTTGGGGCTGGCAAGAAGTAATTCATGGCGACCCTGTGTTTATTAAGCTTGTTCCAGAGTATTTGTACTCCCATATGGGATTCTGAATCGATAGAGAGTGAAAGCTGCAATTCAATGGTGTCCCTGTCAGAAATCGGAGTTTTTTTGGTAAAGGCATACCAGGGTCAGTAACATTAACAGGTCAGAAACTAACGTCTGTAGAAACCACTATTACCATTCCTTTTGCAAACGGCCAGATATTAGTACAGAATGCGCTAATTCAAAAGTGCATACCAGATGTTGCGGGTGAAGGAATAAATGATCTCTGATGGCGGAACCCATGTTAGATCTGGGGTCTCAACTGCAAGGTCCCATGAGATCGTACTGACCGCTGGAGATGAAAGTCTATACTCTGAGTTTTAGGCAATCAGTTGGCAAAGTAATTCAGGAGCTCCAGATAGAACTGCGTGAAAGAGTGTAAAAAAAATTTGCTCCAAATGCGCTTCGTGTTGTAAAACCTGAAAGATTTCCACCAAAAACCTCCCTGCATAACTCCTTCGTAGAAGAACATATTTACATCTCAATGCAATGGATGTGCAAGACTGATGGTCAAAATTCAAACTGACTGGGACTGGAAGTACAAATGGGAAATGATTTACCCTCCTGAACAGTCCTGCCCAGGTTTTCCACTGGAAATGACCAATTCAATTGTTCTTTAGGATGCATCACAATGGAATGCCTGTAGAAAGAATGGAATGCCCACACACACTTGGACATTCATGTCAAAACAAGAACCAAGGTCCAGTCTCAATGATTGAAACTGAAGATAAATAGGAATAGTGGTGTCGATCGTCGTCTGTTTCAAACCAAGTGTCTTTGCCACATGTTGGTTGATGTGATAATGTGAACTATTTCTGCTATACTGTGAGTGAATACACAATTATACTGTAAACACACCATAAATTTTGAACATAAGCATAGCTTTATAGGCTGATAAAAACACAATGGTCTACAAATTTGGACAAAATAGCCCACTAAAAATATCATTTTTTTATATTCGACTAGATTTTAATAATGCCGATTTAATAGAAAAATGACACCTCATTTTCTTTGTACTCTGTCTGATGCTATATAGTAGGATTTACTCTTTCCTTATTTCAAAATGGTGGACAGTGGCCATTTGAAGATGTCAAGATGCTTCAAAACTTTAAAACAACATCAAGGTATTTTCTTATTCCTTCATAAAAAATAACACCTTATTCGCCATTTTTGCCCATCTGGTGTCATGATAAATAATTCACAGACTTTATTCAACAGTGCGGCTGGCAGCCATATTGGATTTAGAGGCCAGGATGATATCTCAGCTTAATAAAACTCATTTTTCAAGGATTTGTTTTGCTAGAAATTAGTAGGAATGTTATCTTGTTTTTGTCATTTTGCCCATCCGGCACCAGAGATACAATATTTTACTTTTAACATGGCGGATGGCGGCATATGTGGATTTTGAGGGTAAGATATATCTCAACTTCATAACACCCTTTTAATAATAATGGATTTGTTATGCTAAATTAGTAGGAAATGACATCTTGTTTTCCCTTTTTAGGCTCATTTATTGCCAGATTATGATTGATTTAATGTTTTGTTCAAAATGGCGTATGGGCGGCCATTTTGTTTTGTCATTTTGAAACGCTTTCTCTGGGACTCAAAACCACTTCGATTTGCGCAACGTTTTGATATATTATTAAACTGACCGACCTTCTAATACTACAGAAAAATGCCAAAGAACCTTCTGTTGCAATTTTTTTTGGGTTTGTGGTGGGTACATGTTCTATTTTGATCCTACTATCCACGCACGTCATCCGAAAATTAAGTGGTCAATTATGTCAAATATCTCTCATCTCAAAATTAAATGGTGGTCACTGTATGGTGCTCAAGTATCGTCGTCATCTGAAAATATCTCGTTATGTGTTCAAGTATCACGTCATCTGGAAATTATGTGGCCAATTATTTCGGTCCAAATCTCGTCATCTCAAAATATGTGGTCAATATGTCGTATGTATCTCGTCAATCTCTTCATCTGAAAATATCGCGATTATGTGATCAAGTTATCACTTCATCTTGAAATTATGTGGTCAATTATGTGGTCAATTATCTCGTCAATCTCAAATTATGTGGGCAATTATGTCGCCAAGTATCTCGTCATCTTGAAAGATATCTCGTTATGTGATCGAGTATCACGTATCTGAAAATATTTGGTCAATTAATTTGGTCAAATATCATCTTAATATCATCTGAAAATTAATTGTGCAATTATCTCGTTTGGTATCATCGTCTCGTCATGGTGGGCATCCCGTCAGGTAAGTCATGCCCCTTCAGTGCACGCGGTACTTTTGGTTTTAAAAATGGTCAAAATAAGATTTTAAACAAGTTACTACAATTTCGATGATTTCCCAGCAGGTTTCGTGATGGTTCCCTGTGTTTTTTCTGGTCCTTTTTTTGTTTCAATGTTCGTTGAGCATTGCCCGAGACACCCGACGATAAGTTTGGTTCCAATTATCAAAACAATGATTTTAAAAGACATTTGTACGATTTTTTTGTTCCGGCAGGGAATGCAATTGTCAACTAAACATTGAAACACAAATTGAACCGAAAATACCGGGAAATTATCTACCGAGCAACCAGCTTGGAAACATCAAAAAATTATTAATTTTGTTTAAAAATCTTTATTTGACATTTTTAAAAACCAATGACAACTTTTTTTCTCAACAACATGAAACACTAAGCCAAAAACAACGATAAAACCAGCTAGAAACCAAGCTGGGAACCACGAAAATGAATCTACATTTAATAACAACTAATTTTGAAAAAAAATAGCCCAATTGGAGGTCCTGCAATTGTCATAAACCATTGAAACACAAAGGAGCCGACAACACCAGTAACCATCAAGACACCATCTGGGTACCATCCAAATTATCTGGCCGTTGTTTAGAAATCGTGATTTTGACCATTTTGGAACCAAAATAGCCGTTTTGGGGTGCAAAGCAAATGCTCCATAACCTTTGAAACACAAAGGAAATTCCCGAAAATAAAAACCGGGAAACACACATTCAAATACGTCTGGTTACCATCCAGGACCGTCAAATCATGTCCATTTTGTTTACAATTCATTCTTTGGACAATTCAAACCAAAATAAATCGATTTGGGGTCCAGCATCTCAGCCACCACATTCAGTCTATCAGCTGAAGAGTACATAGCGTGCCAAACCGGTAACGAGAGCCGTGCCTTTGCTTGATTTTTCAGGCCTTTGTGAAGGTCTTTGATTGTAGTGTGTTGTGGAGAACATTTGTAACTTTCGTGATCTTTTTGCGTGTTTTGAGAGACCGTGGTTTTATATAGTGCAAACTGTGTTTGGAGTTGAGACCTTTTGGCGTTTTTGAGACCTTTGCTGTTTTGACGTCTTCTGTTGATATTGGACCTTTGTGTGTTTTGAGACCTTATGTGTTTTTGAAGAACGTTTATGTTTTTGAAACCTTGATGTGGTTCTGGGACCTTTAAGACTTTATGATACCTTAAGTTGTTTTGAGGCATTAGGTTTGAGGACCTGTTTGCGTTTTGAGATCTTGTTTTTGAGACCTTTGTTGATGTGAGACCTTTGGTTGTTTTGAGACTTTTGTTCCGCTTTTGAGACCATTTGATGTTGAGGACTTTGTGTGGTTGAGAACCAGTTGAGACCTGTGTAGTTTTGAGACCTGGTCAGCTTTGAAGACATTCGGTTTTTGAGACTTTGCCGTTTGTAGACATTTGCTTGTTTTTTAGACCGTTGTGTTTTTGAGACTTTCGTTATTTGAATTTTGACAGTGTTGTCTGCCCATATTCAGAAGCATTATGTAGCGTATCATTCATGTCGTGAATCGAAATAAGCGTGAGACATTTCTTATCAAAGAATAATTTATGATTACTTGTGCCCGTAAAAACATACCTTCCCTATGGAATAAAACAATGCTTGCAAAATAGAAAGATCTAAGGTAGAAAAATCACTCTATTGACAACATTTCCCCTACACTACACTTCATATAACATAGGTCCTATGAAGGGCTAAACTTTAGAGTGTGATAGTACACCTACTTAGTTTTTGCCAATTTCCCCAAACTACACGGGGATTATACATCGAATGTTTGATAATTCATAATTTGCCATAACTGCTTTTTCATAATTTATTAAAAAATAAAATTGAAACGTAAAATAGATAAAGCCAGATAGGAGAGCTGACACAGGCACAAGAATGAACCAGCTATCAGCAAGCCGTAGAAATGGTACAAAACAGTAAAAACTACAGACAATGTAAAAACAATAAAAAATCGTATAGAAAAATCAAAATAGTACAGAGAGCCAGCCCCTAAAGAATTATTCACAAGCCAGAAATGGTAAAAAAGGACCAGTCACGGTCATATATGCCGAGTATTGAGTAAGAACAAAATTGCGGATGATTAAAGTAAGGTATTATATGATCTATAATATATATATATAAATCCAAGTAGGTTAAATCATACACAGTAAAGTGCTCAACCAGAAGGGAGCTGTCAATAATTTAGCATGGATGCATAGTTGACAATAAATTGTTACAACTTGTTTCATGAAGGCCAGCCTAGCAAACTAGGCCAACCTCAACTCATTAGAAAAAATTGCAAAGTGCACTTTGCATTGCTTCTGTGAGTGGAGGGTGGGCCGAGCTTGTAGGCGGGCCTTAATGTGAAACAACGTTGTAAACAACAATGTATTAGTCAATAGCACGTCCATTGTAATAATTAGATATAATATAATAGTATTTAAATACTTCAATCGCAGACCCAAGTTTTCTTTTTTTGAAAAACCGGGTTCGAACTTGTGTTCGCATCATTTGCAGCCCAGAGCTAAATTGCAACTCCACAAATGAAGTGATCAATGACCGTTTAAGCCACCGACCACCCCATCACGCCGCACAGGGGGAGGAAGACCAGAGGACAAGGCAAAACGCAAGGAGGAGCGAGGCAAAATGCGAAAAAGAGAGAGAGATAGAGAAGAGGAGAGAGATATGAGATGAGATGAGAAGGAGAGAGATAGCGAGGAGAGAGAGAGCGAGAGAGAGAGACGAGAGAGAGAGAGAGAAGAGAATAGGAGCCGAAGAGAGAGAGAGGACGAGAGAGATACTTTTTGATACCCACACGAATGATTAAAGAGACACTGGCACATTTGAAAAATAGTGCGCCATCAAATTTTTCCAAAACGATATATTTCCTGGTTGTAAAGCTTTTGTATACATGAGCCCTAACTGAAATGACTTAGACAAATAGTGTCCTTAGGTAAACAGAACAATTTATAATAATGTCGGCGGTGACATTATCAGCAGACGACGGATAGCGTTTAAAACAAGAAAACGCCGGCCGTAATATGTTTCCAGTGACAGGTATTTTTTTTTTCCTGTTTGACCGGTTTGTGATTTGTGGTTTTAATCAATTAGTACGAGTCTATTATATCCATGTAAATGCATTGTTGATTAAAGTTATGGAAAATTAAAAAATTTAGCCTACAAATTATCTGAAGTCTTTAACCTCTATTAACGTCCCTTATCTGTTTTTGAGTATGTTATTGTTATGTGTCAAAATGTATCTCTTAATCCTCCAAGGCCTAGACTATCATGAGAGCAAATTTAGAGATTCATATTTGTGAAATAGTGACCAGTTCCGCCTTAAGCTTAAAGCTCCTCAGGAAACCCCTACTTCCGATTTCAACACAGGATAACTTGGTCATAAACCTTTTCTTGCAGGTCGATGGTGTAGTCCAGCATTTGTTTTCTTCCTGTATGGTATGAAGGTTTTCAAATGGAATATTGAGTTCAATTATAATGAGGGACTGGAGGCATT
>JAMKCH010038626.1:0-14435 GCA_023653785.1 Ophioderma brevispina | reverse complement strand
AATTTTATTTTTGATAAGAATGCACAGGTGCACGCTGTTTGATTAAATTTTATTTTTATAAATCAATTTTTTGATAAGAATGCACAGGTGCACGCTGTTTGATTAAATTTGATGGATTTGTACAGGGATTTGCCTGGATGTATGATTGACGTGGGGTTGTAGAGGGATTCTAGTGGTTTTACGTGGATGGTGATGGGATTTACAGGAATTTCTGTATTTTGCGATTTTGAGCCACAATGCCCCTTTTACACCTACTTCTTATCTTAATCGGATTTGAACGTTTGAATCGAAAATGGGGATGTATATCAACTCTTTATAGTTCGCGATGTTTCAAATGCGATTATCTCGAAAACAAAATTCGTATTTTGTTTAACATCCGTCACTATGTAATACACCCAACGATATGTAATATACATACACGACAGTCAGTGTTTGTCACGTTATCAGTGCCAATACGGTATTACATATTGACACTCGTGTAATATAGCAATTTGATATCACAACGAAAAATCTACAAGGGCACTTCGACAAAGGTACACTTTTAAAAGTTTCCATGTATGGTCAGTAATATGATTATGAGTCTAAGAAAACGTACCCCAAAATAATGACTTCACAATGAAAAAAATTCAAAAATACACAATGACAGGATAAGTATGACACGAAACAGGCGAGTATTATGCAATTTCCCTAAAGTACTACGAGGACATTCTAGAAAGATGTCCCCTCCAATTGAACATTTTTTTAATATTTAGAATGACACCTAGGCTAAAGTGAATGAGCCGTAAACAACGTGTTTATGTACAATTATTTAGTATATTCTGTCTTGACATTCAGACATTTGTGACACATCTCAAGTACAAAAGGTTTGAGTGATTAAATATGTTGACAGCCTGAGAGGAACCCGTGAAACATGATTCTCAAGTGCTGCAAATGGTGCCTTATGAGGGGAGTCTAGACAAAGATTATACAGGGGTCAAATTTTTAAACTGATCCAATCATGTTTAAAAATATACCACGTTCTGTGTCTACCCATATATATGTGACCATTAAATAACAATGCTAACTCAACAAAGCAGCTGTACTTTACACCTAACACTTTCCACGATAATCGCCAAATTTACTAGGCCCATTTTGTATTGTCAATACTGATAGCTTATTATGGTAAATCGAGCCAAAGTCACGCTACCAAAGCAATTCACTTACCTTTATGGAATGAAGTCGCCAGCAATGTCGTACGTACTATCAAAATATCGGCGTGTTCTGGGTTTGGAATCAAGGTAACGTCTATGCAACGTCTCAGTTCGACTGAGCAAAATATTGGCGTATTACATGATAGTCACTCGCAATATTACTACTCTCTTGTTGCAAAGCGAGCTGATTGGCGATAGGTTAGGTTGATAGAACTGTCAGTTTGTAAAATTCCATACA
This sequence comes from Ophioderma brevispina, assembly GCA_023653785.1. Classification (NCBI taxonomy): domain Eukaryota; kingdom Metazoa; phylum Echinodermata; class Ophiuroidea; order Amphilepidida; family Ophiodermatidae; genus Ophioderma; species Ophioderma brevispina. The sequence goes on along the minus strand of JAMKCH010038626.1, from coordinate 13,007 downwards.
GATAGGGCACATTGTCTGTTTGATTTATTGGAACTATTATAGAAATTTATTTTCACTTAAAAACTAGTCCTTGACGGATTTATGCATACATAAAGCCGGGTACAAATCTGGCCGGCAGAAGTATGATATGAACTATGCAGAAATGATCTATGGAGGGAAAGCTTAGTTTAACCTGCTATCGGGCCTGCTATAAGATCAAAACAGCTCAAAATACAGTTGCTAATATAAATAGACACAATAGCATAGAAAAATATTCATACATAATGAAATGGATACTTATGAAATCACTTCCACAAATTTGAAATCCATTTAGGTGTTTACATTTTGTAAAAAAAGGAGAAGTAACTAATATTATTTTCCGTGTAGGCTTTACTTCTCTGCCACAGACAGCTAAGGATGGTGACATTACTGCCAGTATTTTATCAAACTTGAAAAGCATGTAGTCATCAGCTCATAGGCCATTGCTAATCCATCTTTCACTTGCCAGATCAGTATCTTACTACAATTGTGTCAAAAAATAATAGACACACTGTGTTGATTTACTGTTTTACAGAATGTTGAGTATTTACTTCAAAACAACGATCTTTCTCCAAACAGGTCCGTTGCATGAACCCACATCAAATGGGAATTTTCACATTCTACAAAACGTATTTCCAGGGTCAACTGGCTGAAGGAAACAAGCAGGATGTAACATGGATCCTTTAAAGGTACACAAACCGATCTTCTGCCAATATGAATTGATATAGAGTGGTCCAAAAAAGTTTAAACTTTTTCGTCTGCAAATTTCTCAAAAGTGGGTAGACATATCAAAATACTTTGAGGGTATTTATTAACTACAGTATCTTGTTAGAACCGGGTGAAAACAAAGCTGAAATGACAAAATGGCCGCTATCTAGAAAAAAGGTCAAAACCACTTTGCACACACGTAAGTCTATGGCACTCTGTTGGCGGTCACGAATTATATCTAAGATTGATACACACATTGAACAATGCACCCGTCATGGGACTTGGTATTTGATATATCCACAAAGGTAAAAATTAAGGCACCTTAAATTATTTCAAGTTTCTCTTATAAATTTAAAAATAAAACGGCTGCAATATTTCTTTTTTATGATCTTGTCCTAAACCATGCAAACTTTGAAAATATACAAGCAGAGTCTTGATCAGTGGTGACAAGAAAAACATGCAAGTCTCTTTCAATTTAAATCATTTCCCAATTGAAATCAACTTATTATTATGTAAATGGGCATTTCAAGTTCAGTTTCACAGTTAAGATATTCTCTTATTCATTTTCAAACGGTAAACACTTCACACAAACTCGAAGGATGGTCAGGTCAGGCCTACAGTTCACGCAATAGTATTGATTTCTGTTAACCATAATGGATAGACGTACGTGTGTGGTTTTTGGCCATTTTTCTCTACATGGCCGCCATTTTGTTATTTGAGCTTTGTTTTCAACGCCGTTTTCACCAGCTTCTAACAAGATATTGTAGTTAATAAATATGTTCAAAAAGTTGTGATATGTCCATCCACTTTTACGAAATTTGCAGACTGGTCCCAAACCAGGGACCAGGGAGTAGGGCACTCCAGTTGTAAAGGTGATGCGTGTATAATGTGTTTTAAAGATCTCGATTTTCAGCATAATGAACTCCATATTTTTGCAAATGTTGCCAGTGCCATCTTCTGTGCCACTGGACAGAGCGGCCAAAACAGATACTTGATTCCAAAAGGCTTCGTCAAATCTAACCTATGTGAATGTTCTGCAGCAAATTAAAGTTAAAACAGCAAGCTTTTAGTTGATACCGGGCATATGATGAGATATGTGCTTACTTTAAGATGCAAAATGGTGGACATAATCAAAGTTATTTTTTACTCACCCGGTATCATGGTTGTGAAGCTGTGTGCTGCAGCCAGACGAGGTTAATTTTATAAAAACGTGGCCGGTGTATCTCCTTTTGTGGTTTTTGTGTTAAAATGGCAGAAAACGTTTACCGATTGTCATGATGTCTACTCACAGCCTCATCTCGTTGGAAATACAAGCTAGCACGAGTTTCATTGCAGTTGGAATTTTCCGGGAACACTGACGTTCTAGTTGAGCGTTTTGGACGGCCAAAACTTGTCGAACCACCTACCCAGGGTGGAACAAAACGACGAAACCAATTCACAACTGTTGTCATAAAGTTGAATATTTTTTTTCAGCCCCAATCTGAAAACGTTTTTCTTTCTATTTGAACGCCTCAGTAATCCATATTAGAGTAGGTGAACGATTACATAATGAGTCCCCTACCCAGGTGAATGTGAATCCATGCATAATATTGAATTACGTAAACAATTGCCTTTTGTTGGGAGCGATAAAAGGTCAAGTCTGTTGTTCTTCTTTTCCCGCTTCGCATCCAAGCCTGTGTGCAAACGAGCCCACGTTTTGAGAGTTGGTTGGTCCTTAAAACAAACACGGACACAGGTTCCGTAGGCTATGCTCGTCCAACGGCATTGTCATACGCCGAACAGTGATTGCACTCCACGGGAAGGGTACCACACAAGCCAAAGTCGCTATTTCCTCGGGATATCGCAAAGTACGTTCTTAAAAATCCTCAGACATCATCCAGAGGTGGGTCATTGAGGCCACGAAAATCCACAGGACGACCACGATTGGACATAAACGAGGATTAATCACCGTGACTCTGCTTAACCGGTGCGTAGAGCCTGGAAAATGCCAACGAGCCGTCTTCGTCGTTGGGGAAGACACTATGGAATAACGTTGCCCGCACCAAACTGTTAATCGGAGATTGCTTTAAAACGTGGTTACGTTGTAGACTTAGATGGGCTATGTGTGATTGACCATCAAGATAGAAGACCTCAAGTTGTCGGTCTGTATGTGTAAGGTGAGAACCGCCGAGATGACTTTATTCAGGAAATCGACTCAAGGTGGTGGAGGCTCAGTAATGGTATGGACCGGTATTCAATTATGGAGGGAAACGTCACTGGTGGTGCCAGATTAAAACATGAACGCCGTCGTTGTACCCGGACCATTCTGGAAACCAATGCTGCCATATGCAAAAAGGGTGTATACAAACAAGTTTCGGCTGCAAAGACGACAACGCCACGCAGCGGGCGCTGTAGTGAAAGTTACGACCTTTAGAAAACCGGGCTTATGGAGATGAGATGCGGTGATTGCAGTGGTCGTTTAAATATCTTGAGGCAGAGGGGTAGGAGCAAATACCATGGCCTGCTTGCTCCCCTGATATGAACTGAGCCATCAATGACAGAGACAATCTTCTTCAAAAACTCTAAAGGTTAGCTCAGTCTCTGAACTTTGAGTGGGACGTTCTGCCCCATTGGACATCATAAACAACTTTGTGGACAAGTGTGCCGCGACGTCTTGACGCAATGATTCATGCCAGAGGTGGTCATACTCGATATTGGGCGACTGATTAATTTAAAACAGTTACTATTGAACATTTCGATGCACGAATTCACCCAAAAATGTGTTCTTTAACTGCATGATGTGAAAAAAATTCGGTAAGAATAGTGCCATGAAAAGTGGTAAAAATATTTTATTCCACTTTATGAGCAACAGTTATTCTAAGGTCCCGTATACACAAAAAAGTTGCAAGGTTTTAAGTTAGACCTGGTCTAAGTCAAAAATAGTTTTGTCCAAAATTGACAGTATTTACATTTTCGTTACTAAAATTAACTAGCAAATTTTTGTAAAGATTAAAATTGGTAAATTTCAAAATAAATAAAACATATTTCAAGTCTGCTAAGAGATAGGCTTTGTCTGGTGGACTACATTACACTTTTGTGCTACTGACCTAAGAGTCTCCGAACTGTAATTCAAGAATGGTTTGCCCTCGTGACCTTTGCCCTTTGATTTCCAGGTCAAGAGGTCATAAGAAAAAACGCCACGCATGTTTCATTTGAATCCTTAACAATAAGTGGCCAAGGGGGGTTTTCTCTCCCGTTCGGGTCCGGGGGGGGGGTCCATTGGACCCCCTAAGGAAACCACTTTCCCGAAGGAGTTTTGCAGGAGATTTTTTATAAACCTGATAAAGGGTATATGACAACACTAATTCAGCAATGAAAAATGGAAATTTATTATTTGGGCGGCAAAATTAGGGAGAAAATAGTTTTTCAAAACTCAAATGTCTATCCATAAGCCCTAAGAATATAAAGGAGGAAGAAAAGACGATAGGATTTATGAACCACGCAGGTTTTCCAACTTGACCCCGTATTCTCGGAAAAATCTCGCTATCTACGGGAACTGAGGGTTGTTGCTTCTGGTTGATGGTGTGTATGGACATGCAAAACATCTCCCATCGATCCCATCATCTGTTGGTTGGTTAACTATATTTACAAAAATGCTTTTGTTCGTACTATAGTGGATCCTGGGGTTACATACGGAAATAATTTTTTCCCGAAAATTCCTATCCCACAAGGATTGCACAACGATGTACGAGTAGATAAAATAACACGAGCGCATAGATGTAGTAGATGGATGTGTCGTTTTGTCATACGGTCATTTTTCGTCATAAGCTCGGTGCGGAAAAAACCGTTTGCCTGTAATAAAAATTTACCAATTGCTTTCTTAATTACCTTCATTATTGGCATTAATTATCCCGGAACGAGGGGGAAGCGGGCCAAGTCGGGTGGGAATGGGCGCGGTGCCGGGTTCTTTCTATCAGCCTCCTCTTCCCCCGTCTACTACTCCTCTTTTTTCCATTCTTAGGCATGATTAAAGTAAAGGAACCAGTACCCTCATAATTTTGACGTCACTGCGTGGCGCACTTTCCTGAGTATTGGCTATAGAGAGAAGCGATTAATAGGGTCTCCTGTTGTAGGACCCCCTTTCGGCATATCCAGGAAACAGATGTCTTCTATCTTGCCCGCTTCGTTCTTTCTTCTTTGCTTCTTCTTCGCGTTTTGCTATGAGATGGATAGGTTCCGGACTGGGAGGGAGATGGAGAAAGGACAGAAGAGGGTCCCCCCAATGTCCTTTCTGTGGCAAGGGGGGGTTCGCAGAGAGGATAGTACTTCGGGAAAAAGGAGGGGACAGGCGTAGGCAAACACAAGGAGATCATTAGCGGCAAGGCCGCCGGAAGCATGGTCTCACACACATTACAACGTTACTACAGTGGATAAAAGGAGAAAGATTGGCTTGCCATAAGGACTTTGGTTAAGCATATCGGCGAAAGGAACATGATTTCTGCCGCCCGTTATTGTCTAATTATACCTTTCAATACTTCTGGGGTATGGCAAGTGCAAAAGTTGACACATTTGATTGAAAACGAATAAAATATGTCATCAGCATATTCTGTCCGAAATATAAGTGACCAGTAGATGTACTCCTGATGCATGAATTGACTTGAGCAAATAATAGCACTGTTGAATCCAGTAAGTGAGGAAAGATGACGATGATTAGGGCAGGAAGAGTGCATTCACCCCACATTTCGACCTGCTCCTAGTTTGCTTGTATTGTCCTCTCGCTCCTCCTTCTCACCTCCCCGCAGAAAAACCATATGGGAGAGGGCCGAAGTACAGAGCATTGTGATTACAAACAAAGGGGAAGAATGAAAAAAGATGTAAGGGGCTCATAAACCCGAGGTAAGACCGTGGGCTATTTTTTCATGACGTAAAGCACATCACAAGAAACTGTCATCTTTCACGAAAAATAAAACCTTAGGTTCTACTGGGCGTTAATAACTTTGGCCGTATAATTCATCCTCTATCGAAAAGGAACAAGATGAACACAAAATCTGAAAGAAAGTTGTTTGGCAGGACTGTGACAAGAACAAGCGGGGAAGAAGATGGCCACAGGAGTCAGAAGAAGAAATCAAAACTTAACCTACAGTAACTTGCTGCGTAACCCCATTCTATTCAATTTACGGTGTTGTTAGCATAGGTCGGTAGATTCCTCCGCTTTGGTATTTTTTATAAATGACTATGGGGTAAATGAATAGAAATTAGGTCCAGCAATAAGTTCTGGATCTTGGTTATGCACAAAAATGTTAGGTCAAGATTACACAAGAGTTAAAAATATCCACCATGAGTTTTTGTTCACATTAGTTCTTTTTCAATAAATGGAAATATACCGTCAAAAGTATTGAACTCAAATGAGAACCTCAATTAGTTTTATTTTAATCGCGAACGAGGCCAGCATCAATCCAAACTGGGTAGACGTTTAATATAGAAGTCCCAAGTATACAAAGGTTTATTGACATGATTCCGCTACTGCACTACTGACAAATCATACAGAGGAAACTTGGCCCTGCTCTAGTGAAACGTCTACCCTAAACTGAATTCAGAAAAAAATGAGATGGTATTTTATTCATTTTCATGAAAACGTTGCAACATTTACAATTGCATACCCAAATAAATGGTAATAAAAAATTTATTATTATTTATAGTGGAAAATGGTTTACTTCTGCGAAGTATGTAAATTCAAAATGAACATTTTTCTTTGATCCCATGGCCAACGGCGTTTTGATCCATAAAATCTGGGGGGAACTGTGTAAAGCAGACAATTTCCGCATGATTGGCCCTCACATCATGAGAGGACATTTTTTCATAAGTCATAGCTGAAAGACTGGTTATTTACACAAAAATAACGCTTGATTGATATCGTATTCAAAAAAGCTTTCTTGAAAGTATCAATGGATGCCTTGAGCACAACAAGGGCTTCAAGAAAGCTCTTTTGTTGCTAATCTCGCAGAAAACCATGCATTTTCTGATCTTGCAGAAGCTTTTGGGTAGGTTGTAAATCATGTTTAATATTCTCACTTTCCATGGTACCACACCACGAACTCACTTATACACAGTAGTCTATGGGAAAAAAAAATGGCAACTTGAGCATGTTTCTTTCACATTTTTAAAACTCTCACAGAGGAAATATCAATAACATCACCCAAAGACCCAAGCTGAAATCACCAAAATAACCAAATTTTGAAACATATGATGACCGTGAAAAATTTTTAGTACGAATCACCAAACTTGCCCGATGTTAGGCCGACCGGCAACCCAAGATTTTCTATAGCCGCCCCAGCTAGTATTTGCAAAATCGATGTGAAATTGATGCCGAGGAGTAAATTTCATCAAATTCACTGTCCAAATGCGCTTAGTCTGATGAAAAAATATCCAGTCTACATGTCAATCATGAAATTAATCCACTTTCTTAATATAACTAAGCATTTCAGACATTTTTAAAGACACTTTTTCCAGATGCCATGCACAGAAGTAGTCATCCAAGATTTTTGATCCTTACGGCAGCCAGGTTAGTGGTGTCTAACTCAATGATATCAGAAAACGTCAGACTTATGTTACCCGTCCTACTCCCATCTGAACGGTTGCAATCAAGGCCAAACTGGACGTCAGATCCTGTTAAGTTCACGCAAGGGGCACTTTTATGGTGACCATCTATTCAGTATCTTCTTGTTTTAAACCCGCGTCTTGGTTTACATTAGGGCCATCGTGAAAAAAATTAGGTTTTGTTTTGGTGACAGAAAAAATTTAACTACCCCATATGCTGATGATTCAACCTCATTACAAGAACAAAAACACGCACCAAAATAATTCATTGGGTATACAGTTTTTTTTGGTGCCCCCTCCAAAAAAAAACCGCCAACGCTTATGCCAGGGCCCATAAGTTTTGAACAAAAGCCACATGACTACTTATTCTTGTTGTAACCTTACATAGGACTATTATTAGCTAATGTCCTACATGACTAAAATTCCATCTTTTTTAAGTATGCCTAAAATACCACGTTTATTAGCTGTTATTATTACCAATGGAAAACATTCATATGTTAGTATTTTGTGCAGCCCCTGTTATTTAAAAAAGGAAAATGGTGGTTGGACTTAGAGATAGAGATTCATATGGTGGTTCTGGACACACAAAAAGTTACAGTGCCGCAATTCTACTTACTAGCGCTTCTATGGTAAACATGGGTCCTGCAGGTTACTTGCTTTATGGTATATATCTTCCAAAACTATTAAGCCACCCCGTTCATGCCCAAATTGCCCAGGGACACCACTAGCCAAAAATTTATATTTATCTTACAACAAAGAACAAATAGTCATGCGCGTTTGTGCAAAACGTATCGTATAGACCAGATTGATCTGATCTTTTTATGTTTACTTCTTGTTATATTTAATAAACAATTAAAAAAACTTCACTGTATAAACATTCCTTTTCACTAAGAGAAGAGACATTACTATGGGCACTACGACTCTTGTCCGAAGTCATATGGACTAATGATGACCTACTACTGTTTTCAAAAGCTTAATATTAAATAATAAAATAAATGAAAAAAAGAAGAATATGTTTATTTTACTAAACGAAACCGTCTTCTTCTTGCGTATGAGGCCGCAGCTAAAAATGTTAAGACGGGGAGGAGCCAGCTCACTGTTGATTGGTTTGGGTTTGAGAAGTCTAAGTTCACAGGTGGGCGAAAAGGTAGGGCACTCATTGAGAAGTGATCCGCATATGCGATGGAAACCACATTGGCAGGCTGGCGATGTAGTTAGAAATGTGGGAATGGTTGCATTTTTTTTGCTATATTGATAAAACTTTTCATTTTGTAGAGTAGACCCTAGTAGGAAAGTGTAAAAAGATAGCTACATTTTTTTTTCGATGTGCAAGGGGGGGTAGCGGCAATTCAAATGGCCGCCCTTTTTCATATTTTAGCCTTTATTTTGACTAATATTCCAAGTTTTATGAAGTTAAAAGATTTTTTCTTCAGTGTTATGCGCTTAATATCAGTGTGGAAACATTTTAAAATAACATTTCAATAACTCTTGAATTATCGTCCAGTTTGGCGCCAAAAAAATTCAAAATGCCGCCATTTTTTGAATAGCATTTTGTTTTTTTAGATATTCTGGCTAAATTAAATGTTTTGTTCCTGAATTCTTGACAGTCACGTATTGATTAAATTAAATATATTTAATAAAAAAAAATTATATTTATCAGGATTATAAAATCATACATTTTTGCATAGGACTTTTTGTGCCAAAAGACCGCCATTTCTTTTAAGTGTTCTTTTGTCTTTACCATATTAAATTGTATTCAGAATCACGAACAGTAGCAGCTCCAGGCGAGGGCAGTCCCCCTCCTCAATTTTTTTTCGTTACACCCAGTTGCTGCCCCCCCCCCCCCCCAAAGAAAATTACAGATTGTGGCAAAAAGTAAGTGATTTGGGGGCCAAAATCACAAAATTTTGAAAGGGAAAACAGCGATTTTGGGCCAAAAATCACCAGATTTTGGCAAAAATAAAAATTGGCACAGAGCAGGCGATTTGGCGGCCAAAATTGTTTTTAAAAATACTTAACATTTTTTAATTTGGTTCCACAGAATTTCACTTTTGCCCGCCCAAAATATTCACTTTGCCCCCCCCCCCCCTAGAAAATGAGATGGCGCCGCAGCTGGAACCGAACCGCAACACAAATGCTTAAATAAAATCATAATTTTATAACAAATAACAACTGAGAGTCAGATTTTGTTTATGATGAGCTGGAATGTGCTTTAGACCATGCTTGGCTCTTCCATACTTGAAAACTATTGTAGTTGGAATACAGGCAGTCTCTTGCAAACTTGGCAGTCAAGGTACAATGTCACTTTGAGATGCACTGATAGGTTGAAAGTTTTGTCACCTTGACATAATTGGTAGGTTGAGTTGAGATTGATATTGTATGATTGTAACTGATGACGTAAAAGGATTTATAGCATCTGAGGAACCAAACTTTAAGTATGGTACGGGATGTGCTTTTGAGGGGTATTACTTCTAGGAGTTAACTTCAACAAACCATTAAATTTTTTTCAAAAATTGAGAAGCAACCTCCATGTCTGATGACAAAAGTCTCACCATGAGCTCAGCTCTGTCATAGTTGCATCATTCTCTACAAAACATCCACAGTAGATTCCAAGCCCCCTCAATTCAATCTCGGGGATTTCACCAAACCTTCATTTCTTCATTGGCAATTTCAACAGCCATATTACCCAAGGGGCTACAATCAACCAATAAAAACGGGCAAGCTGTCGAAGAATGGTTCTAAAGAACAGTCAGCATCTACGTCTCCTCCACGCCCCTAAAGTGCGCCATCATTTTAAACAGAGCCCGTTAGAAGCGAGGTTAAACCATGAATCTAGCTATTGTAAGCCAAAAAAACATCTCTAAGCTGTGTAGCAAGATTGTTTGGATCCTGTTCCACTAACTCAACATTGACAAATCGACATCCATGTTAACGATTCAGTGCTTTTTAAGCAGGAAAACAGAATGGCAAAGATTCATTGCTAACCCCCCCCCTAGACCAGAACGTGAATAGGAATGCACCAAAACCCCGTAACAGTAAAATACCGGATAACAGTAAACTAAGGACAAATTTGCCAAACTAGTGAACAATACTGCCTGGAAATTCATACCCAGAGGTAGGACGGAATATGCAGAGGCTTTCCAAGGAATGTGCTAAAGGAATATCAAATATACTTACCCATGCTTGAAGTGATTCTTTATCACTAAAGCAATGCTAAAGGTGAGGAAGTGTCAGAGGGGATCGCCAAGGAAAAGCTGGAATATCTTAATTGAATCAACTTATATGACCATAACAGCCAAGGAAAGCATGGTCTACCATCCGAAAACTTCAAGGGGATCCAACAGAGCCTCCAGCCAAAAGTTACACCCAACTAAGTTGCCCACAAGAAGCCCAAGAAGATCACATTAAACCGAAAGCTATCCTGGTTTCACTTATCCCTTCAGCATGGACGGGAACTGGAAAACGGTGTACTGAAATTCAACCAGGAAAAGCAGTAGCGCATTGACGACATCTAACTGAGCAGCTGAAAACTTTGGCCTAGTAGCAAAAAGGAGTGACTTCTGAGCTTTACAATTGCTGACTTATTTATCACAGTTTCACCAAATATCTGGAGGAAAGCACATTTAATGGCACTCCTAAAGCATTGGAAAGATCCATCTAATCCAAAGAGTTATCGAATAAATACTCCACTCTCAGCCGTCCTAACAGCTCTTTGAACATCTCTGTTCAACGGTATCGACCTTGATAGAGGAACCTTCTACCAGAACAAGCAGGTTCCGGCCAGGCAAATCAGCAAGCAATGGTTTCGAGAAGGGTTCGGGAACCGGAATCGTTTTCGTCGATCTATCAGCAGCTGTTAATCACAGATGCTTACTCCGTTAAGTTTTGGAACTCACCAAGGATATTCGCTTGATGAGTTCATCTAAGGATTGCTTGGCGTAGGCTCAAGCATGCAAACTACCCCAATGAGCGTGTGCACCTCTACTGTACACATATATACCCAAAGACCACCTAGGAGTACAGGGACATATGGTTTTTATCTATGTGAGGACTGATCTTGGTATGAGCACACAAGATGCACACTTTACAGTTGTCAAAGAGAGACTACCAAAGCTTTGGATTAAACTCACTCCTTATATGAGCGGAAAAAACAACCTCACTCCTTATATGAGAAACCACCTATGGCAAATCCCTCAAGGACACAGGTGTGATGCTTCACATCTACTGTGAAGCAAATGTCAACAGCCCTGGTTGTTTACTTAGGGTACATGGACCATACTTCTCTCTTATAGACCCATCAAAAAGCCGAAGAGTAAAGTAAACTCACTGGGCACAGCATGGGAGTGCTCGCTCACATACCTTAAGATCGATGGCACTTGGACTGTGTACTCATGTGCAGAGATGCCTGCTATTGTAGGGGAAAGATCAACCCATGATGCCAAGAAGCTTGACCAGCGTTAACATGCTTCCTACCGGCGTATCACGGGATGTCTTCGCCCAACTACAATGGAGAAATTATACATCGATTGCACCTCCACCAGACCTAGGTCGTAGTTGTAGCGAGCATGAAAGCGCGTAGTTGTCAAGTACAATGTGAAGCACCCTATGGTTAGACAGAACACCCAGCTGCTTTATACTGACTTAAATCCAGAGAGAGGAGAGAGAGGGCGAGAGGCGGGCGAGAGAGTTTCTTAAGCAAAAGTCCACCACTTAAAACAGTCTCTAAGGAAGTTAGAGAGTCGCCTGGTGGAAAGAAAGACTTGCTATCAACCAATTAATGTCGGTATTGAACCTGGTGAGATCATCCGCGGGAGATGACTCCTCATGGGCTGGTTGGAGATGACCTCAACATATTGAGAACCAGAATTGGCGATCTAAAGTTTCTTTGCAGAAGTGGGGCTACTGGAAGCAGTCAGGACCTACCGGTTGTTCGGGAACAGCTTCACAAGCAATGTAACTTCTTGGTCTGTACACGTTGGAGCAACAATGCACAGACAAGGACCTTGCGGAGTTCAGTGAAGGGGCCAGACATTGCACCCATCTTGGCTAGAATCATATTTGAGAACCACTGTGTTTGGACACGATAAGAATCCTTCGTACATTATTGAAGTTATGGTTGGTCTTGAAGTTTTAACCACATAGAGATAATACCCCTCAGAAGCCCATACCATGCTGAATTTGGTTCAACAGAGACATAAATTCTTGTACGGTCATCAGTTACATAATACAATATCCATCTACAATTTCAACTCACCATATTAAGTAAAAAGGTGACAAAATGTTTAACTATCAGTGCATTCAAAGCACATGTCCATGACCAATGCCAAGAGTTTGCTAGGACTGCATGCATGTATTCAGTCGTTAATATGTTATATTATGATTTTATGTCATTGGTGTTCGGTTCGTTTCAAGTGGCGGCTGCCAGACCTCTTCTGGCGGGGGGGGGAGCAAATTGAATTTTTTTGGGGTTGGCAAAAGGAAATTCTGATAGCAAAATATATCCAAACATTTTGAGATTTTAAACCCATTTGGCCCCACATCGGATTTTTGCAAAAAATCTGTCTTTTTCTTTCGATTGGGGGAGGGGGAAAACTGGGGGTAAAGAAAAAAGGAGAGGGAAATGGCCACATGAGCCCTGGAATTGCCACTGTTCGTTTTGATACATTATTATTGACTAGCTGATGGTAAAGAAAAGAAGAACACTT